>CANNZV010002268.1:0-105875 GCA_947561585.1 Caprella mutica
GGGGACCGTACTTGGGAAAATCTCATAATTTTATCTTCCTTTTTTTTCGTAAATTGCTACCTAGTACCCTTCCAGATGTTCGGGTGAAATATCAGAGCTATAGAGTCGCAATAACCCACTGGGGGGAGAGAGAAAGGGAGAGGGATAAGAGGAGGATTGCAGTCGAGGTAGATGCTTTACACACTCCCTATCATCCACTAATAATTCGTAATAATTAATTATGTCGTCATATCTGGTATAGTTCTTGCTACTGAGACCATACACAATAGCTTTTGGCTCCAATACGGAACAAGGGTACTCGATATCTCATAAGGGGGTGATGTTGTGTGTCACAGTGCAGCCAGGTACACTACAATTTTCAATGCGTTTAACTACCACTTCTCAAAAGCGAAAAATTTTAGTATTCAAAAGCCTAAAGCTTTTACAATTTTGAAGCTGTGGCATTGGTGTTTATTGCATTCGTTTTTTTCATGAAATTCTCTAGTGCTGTCTTTCATTGTTTTTCGAATTATTTTTCGTAATATTGGATTTTGAAAAATAAATCGAATTTTTTTTTCACGAAAAAATTAACATTCCAAAATCCAATACAAAAATTTAAAAAAGGCTCGTGAGAATTTGGTAGAAAATCGATTGCAAAAAAACAATGTCGTAGCTTCAGAATTTGTTGGAGCTTTAGGATTTTTTAGAAAGTGGTCGAAATATGTTCGAAATTAGAATAACTCGTTTTCTATGGGTCTAATCGAAAAAATACCATGAACAAAATCGATAGAGAATTCAATTATTCTTCAAGGTACTAAGTTTCAGATCCGTAGTTTCATTAATAAAAGGTCCCCTTAAATAAGCATCCATTTGTAGTATTTATACTGCATAGATATTTTGATTTTGTTATTAAAATTTAGCAGCTAATCCAATATCATTTAAGGTTTTAATGTAAAAATATATAAATAAAATAGAACCCTTTAATACATTGATAGTAGGGTGCAAACGCTATATAAGATGATTCAAAATTAAATTAGGTCTATTTATGAATTCAAAATCTTTATTATTTTTGTAGATAACTATATTTTCTTTACGGGAGAGATAAACGAAAAAAATATCTTTTAGACATCTAGGTTTTTCATGATCATGGGGTACTTATTAGTACAGGTAGAAAAACAATAACAAATTTATTGACATTGTATTCATTCTATCCCAAAGATTATCCTTCTGGCTTACATCTACCTGCTGTTCAATCAAGTGAGTGTGTGACAAGGAAATGGTTCTGGTGAGTAACTGTAGATTTTTTTCTCTATGTAGGGGCTACTGTCAGGGTGACTTGTTTTGTTTAATCAGTTTTGTTTAATGTTCTTTTTTATATTTTTTTACAGTGTATATTATTGATTATAATTTTGTTTTCTAATATTCATACATTCAACAAATTTATATTCAAAATGTTTATTGTAGTGTATTTCTAACTATAGGTTATATTTCAAGTCTTTTTTGCTTAAATTTGTTTAAAAAATACACTTAATAAAACTCTTTTGTCATATTATCACAAGTTAGATTAGTCTAACATTTTGGTTGCAGTTAATTGTGAATGATTCATTTCTGATTTCAACTTTCCTCCTAGTTGTGATTTGTATTTATTT
Organism: Caprella mutica; assembly: GCA_947561585.1. NCBI lineage: Eukaryota > Metazoa > Arthropoda > Malacostraca > Amphipoda > Caprellidae > Caprella > Caprella mutica. Next base: position 1,629 of record CANNZV010002268.1, read on the forward strand.
GAATGTAATTAAATGTTGGTTGTATAATTACTTAAATTTAAATATTTAGTCAATGAATCAAGATTAAAGTGGTTACAGATTTAAAATGAGTTGGACCTTATAAAATAAGAATCGGTGTCTACATACATTAAACTGAGTTTATCACTAAATTACTTCTTAATACATTTAAAAAAATGTACAAGTAGAAGTTACTATGTTCTTCCATCCTATATAAATTGTACTACTCGTTTTGACTATGTTTGACTATGTCATTGAAATATTTTCAATGAATAGATTTTTTTCAATTTGATTCTTGCGAGTATTGAAAGTAGTCTACAAAATACTGAAACTTCCAAATTGCTTTTTTCTAGAAATTGTCAATAAAATAACTGCAACACGTATCATGTTTTGATTCTAGTTTTTTTTTTTAAGTATTTTAATTATTTTTAACCCGAGCTGTAAATAGGAAAAATTCATCTGTGGAAATGTATACCTTTGAGTTTTTGTGATTCAATCCCCTGGTAAGTTAAGATTCTCAAATATGACCTTAATGAAAGAAAACATATGTGATAAAGATGTATTTCAAACTAGTTTAAACCTAGTGAGAGTTCAATCTGCATATGGTGCTAGGACAATTGCCACCCGCGGACAATTGCCACCCGCGGATAATTGCCACCCCCGGACAGTTGCCACCCGGACAATTGCCACCCCCGGACAATTGCCACCCAAATAATTAATATCAGGCCTCTTAACTTTAAAAATTGTGATAAAATATGTATATTATTGTTGTACGATAAATTATTAATTATATACAATATAAGATAAAAAAAATATTATTCGGTTTCTGAATGTGCTTTTTAAATCTTATATTTTTTAAATCTTATATTCTTTATACCACTTCTTTAGAAAGATTCAAAACTGTTTAATTCCCTTCGTCTATAACATTTTCAGGATTTAGGATTTTAAAAACAAATTGTCACAACCCTAATTATATTGTCAGGATTCTCAACTTGTAAATTATATTACTGGGTAGTAATATAAATACCTATTGTTTTTCCTTTAGCAAATAATTATAAATAAAGACCTATTCCGGGCGAGATATTTTAATTCTATTAATGGAATATCGTCTGCTCCGGAAATTTGGTTTACTAATGACTATATCACTGACATCAAAAAGAAATTAAATACAAGGGACTTGAAGAAGCAGTCAGAAAGGAAAGTGGCTCCATGAACAAAGTCATCTACCACCGTGGGTGACAATGATCATGGATGCAGAAAAGCTACTCTGTGAATGCAGTCACTTAAAAAGGAAAATATTAAATGTGTAATGAATTTTCTTAGCTTATAATGTATACAAATAATAATTAATTGTACAAAAATAATATACACTTTTCATCTCCATTTGTAAAGTTAAGTGGCCTGATAATAAATATTTGGGTGGCAATTGTCCGGGTGGCAACTGTCCGGGTGGCAACTGTCCGGGTGGCAACTGTCCGGGGGTGTCAATTGTTCGCGGGTGGCAATTGTCCGCGGGTGGCAATTGTCCGGTCACGCTGCATATATAGGGTGCCTACGTTTTTTTTCTGGTGAGAAGCTGAAGCAATATTTATTAATGTTTCCTTATAGCAATCTGCAGTGATCAATGGAATTTGCATCTGACTCTTCTGTATAGATGGCAAAATCATCTACATGAAGTGTATAGTTTGCACTAGATACTTGGTAAGCGAATAGAATATGAGTTAAGCCATATAATTTAAATAGTTCGTTGTAGTGATTTGCAGTCCACTAGAGCGGCAATTTTTTGTCCTTTGTAAGGGGTGGGGTGTCCGTTCTGTAAGATCTTTACTTGCACCTGAAGAAGAGGTCGCTATACGGCTATACCGAAATCGTCTTGGGCGCTATACGAGTTGATAAATAGTTCAGTTGTGAATTTAAACTTCGTAAGTATTCTTCAACAGCATTTTGAAGGAATGTTCATTAAGGTAAACAATCTCAGTTTAATATTAAATGAAAATGTCATAATATTTAAATTACTTACTTATATAAATGTACGAAATAATATAACAGCCGCTTAAAGTACTATACATAGAATATGATAAAAGAAAGGTAATATTTTAATTTATTTATTTTAGTAGGGGTTTAACGTCTGCTTCGGAACCAAAGGCCATATCGCTGACATCAAAATGAAATTAAGTACAAGGAACTGGAAGAAGCAGTCAGAAAGGAAAGTGACTCCATGAACAAAGTCACTTACCACCGGGTAATATTTTTACTTCACTTACATAGATATATATGTACCTACATGTAAACTAATATACAAAGCATAATTAACTATCGTTAGAGAGCATTCCTTCGCTGCCACAATATATTAATAATCTTGACCTCAACCTTTGAACCATTTGCTCCCAAAATCTAAAAAACTGGTAATTGGATAATGATCAATCGTCCTACTAAGTTTCATGCAACACGGTTGAATATTTTTTGAGTTACTGAGTTTTAATGACCTTGACCATGACATTTGATCGAATCTCTTCCAAAATTATACCAGATGGTTCCTGACCAATTCCTGGTTGAGTTATAAATGGTCTTGGCCCTGAACTTTGACCTTTTTTATCCGATCGCTCCCAATAAAAACTAAACTATTCTTGAATATTGACCAATTCCCTCACCAACTTCCATGCAATATAATTCAAGACTTTTGAGTTATGAATGACCTTGACCTCGATTTTTGACCAGATGGCTCCCAAAATTCTACCAGATTATTATTAGACATAGACCAATCGTCCCATCAAATTTCATGCAATTATGCGAATATAAAGATGATAAAAAACTAAACAATAATCTCCCGCATAGTGCGACGGTAATAAATAAATACTGTTTAAAATATAACCTTCCACATTCTGCGGAAGTAATAATCGTTAATTAAACCGAAAACAATATAAAATAACTAATTTATTTTCTCCATTCCTATTTATTTGTTTGATATGAATAAATGAAATATATAAATTATTATATATTAGGTTACACCTCTTTTCAATTTCTACAGAACTTTTCTAGTCAAAGAAAATGTGGCGGAAAAGGGAAAAAAGATCAAATTACTGAAAATCTGGAAAAAAAACAATAGAGTAAGAGTTGATTGTGAATTTTAAAACATACCTCCATGTAACAGGAAACAACAAACAGAAGGTAAATTAAATACTCGTATCTTTGATAAAAATATATTGATAAATATTATCCCATATTATCTGAAAGTACAAGATGTAAGTTAATCAATAATAATAAATAAGTTACATATGTTCGGGAGAATAGGAGCTAAAGGGATGGCTTAACTAAGACCTGTTGGTTAATCACTGATTTTCAATACAAATTTGTGCTTTCATACTATCAATAATTACAGAAAAGGAAAATGTAGAGAGGATAAGAATTAGAGACGAGCGCTGTAATGAAGACCTGTAGGTCAATCACTGATTTTTAAAATTAATCTGTGTGTCCAACTGTCCATCCTATCAATAATTACAGAAAAGGGGAACAGTAATTTTGACCTCAGCCAACAATTACTTAAAATAGGGAGAGAGAAAATGTAATTTTGATCTCAACCAACGATTACTTAAAAGAGTGAGAGAAAAGTGTGATTTTGACCTCATCCAATGATTACTTAAAAGAGAGAGCGAGAGAGAGAAATATAATTTTGGCCTCAGCCAATGATTACTCAAAAGAGGGAGAGAGAAATGTAATTTTGAACTCAGCCAACGATTACTCGAAAGAGTGAGAGAAGGGTGTGATTCTAACCTCATCCAACGATTACTTAAAAGAGTGAGAGAGAAGTGTGATTTTGACCTCATCCAATAATTACTTAAGAGAGCGAGAGAAATGTAATTTTGACCTAAACAAACGATTACTAAAAATAGGAAGAGAGAATAGAGAGACCAAAGAGATAAGAGTTTACTTCAATTCCAATAGCCAGACTTTGAGGGATGAGTGTTCCAACTTATTGTCCTGCTTTTAACCAATGTCCATGAGGTTTTAGTATTAAGACTTATTTTCTTTCTTTGACCAATTTCCTTCAGGGATAAGTATTCTAACTTATTTTCTTCCTCTGACCAATTTCCTTGAGAGATATGTATTCCAATTTATTTTCCTAATATTACATTACGAATCCTGGATGCGTATCCTACTTAGACTGTAAAAAATCAATCAAATCACATCTTATTTTACTATTGGCCTAATTATACGTATATTTTTCGAAGACATATTTTATTGCAATAACCATTTATGGTGTTACACTAGAATAAATAATAAATATTAAAAATGACATACATGATATGAAAAATTATATAAAACATTCAAAAACATATTTTATGGGTAACTGGTTTATTTAATAAGTTAATCCATTATCATAAAAAATCAAATCTTTTCTACATAAGTTATTCATAACAAGTAGCAAAAGTATCTAAATATATTATATAATAAAATATATAAACACATGTAAGTAATTCTAACATAAGTTAAGTATAATTTAGAGTCTCCACCAGACTCTACCATATAAAAAGATAATTCTCTATTATAGGATAATACAAAATTATAGGACAATACCCATATTATAGGGTGATACCCAATAATTATTAAAGGATGATACCCAATTATAGGATACCACCTATATAATTGTGTATTATCCTCCCTGATAACATTGCACTATCGGGCCAACGTCAAACGTTGGCAAAGTAAAGTCATGATCGGGCATTGGTACGCGAATGCTATTACAACACTGGGCCAATGCAATGAAAATGACACTGGGCCAACGGTTGTCAAACAGCACTGGCCCAATGAAGGGATACATTGGTTAACCAATCCAGTGATTTTATGATGTACCAGTATATTTATTATTCTGGTATACCGGTTCTATTTAGCAGTTATCGAAAGACAATCAGAGAAAATAAGTGCAAACAATCTCTCCTAACTTTAATCACACCAAATAGCCAATTTAATATCCTCAATTAAGTGTATCTTTGAAATAATACCGTTCTTGGCAATTTAATTTAAAAAGACCTGTTATCCCTTCAATTATTAATTTAACACTTTATCCATTTCATTTATTAAAAAATGAGCTTTGACGCTAGTTAATTCATATATTTAGAATAAAAAGTTATTTTTCCGTCTGAAATAATTATTCACATTAAAATTTATACTTTCTATTTAATTTTAAATAGAAATATAATTATTTGGTTAAAATGGCGTATGTAAAATTATATATTCGAGTTTGAATTAGCAACTGTTCTATATTTATTTCCTGACTTCGATCAGTAAAATTTATTTCTAGGACTGTTAATACATTGTTAGAAGTAACTATTGTCTTCGCGTTTTCGTAATCTAATTAATACACCTGTTATATGAAAATAGTACTTGCCGTATATAGACATGCATGGCATCGGCACCGTTAAGTATTGCCGGAACCAATAAGTCGTTTATACTGTTCTGGGCCGGTGGACATCCGTGAGGTGGGCCAACGTCGAGCCTGTGCTGGCCCAATACACCGAGACCGGTGTATTAGGCAGAGTTGAGATCCAGGCGCATTTGAGATATTGGCACATGAGAGGCGGAGAGTTAGTTGTGGGCGTGGCGTTATTGCTACAGTATCGAGTGTGACACGGTAGTGATAGCGTATGAGTAGCTCTTAATTATGTGTGTATGATAAAATTCGTGCTATAATTGATTCACACATTATAAAATTGCGAACCATCTCTAATTTGGTTCTACTACTATTGCTTGTAATATCATGTTCAAAGAATTTGAACCTACAAAAACTGTTTTGTACGTTAGTAGAGAAATGATAGTTAGGAGAAAAATGAAAGGTTAGAACAAAAGTTGGAGTTAAAAAATTGTTTTATGAGTGTGGCAAGTAAAGTGTTAATTTATTTCACAAAAATATTTTTATAGTCTGCCATGGAGTGGGAAGTTCTTCAATCATCTCTCTATAGTAGAGTAAACTCAATAGTGAACCAGTTGAAGCTCACTATATAGGAGTTCTACAGTACGAATAAATCTCTGCCACCACAATCAATTCTGCCTCGAATACATGATCAATGATCAACAGGAAAACAGAGCTACTCAGTGGCACACTTGAACAGCAGCAATAACGCCACGCCCACAATCAAGTCTCTCAAATGCGCCTGAATCTCAACTCTGCCTATTACACCGGCAAGACAGCATTGGCCCAGAATTTCGTTCTGAATTGTAATTTTTACAGGGCTATAATGGAGTATTATATATGAAAATGTAAATCAGGAAGGCAAACATTTACTGTAAAGTTTAGGTTGTCAATAAATCGGATATATTGAATATATGCTGTGTTTTCTGTATTATTTTAGATTTAAATGATGTGTATTTTTTGTTAGTGATTTAAATTTAAGCATAAATTACTACTACCATGATATATATTAATTTTTGTACAATAACGAGTTGCAATATTGATTTCCCACAACATTTACTTAATATTTGTTTAATTTTACCTCAATTTTGACTATTGATCATAAAAAGCATATTTTAGACCATAAAAAGCATATTTTAGAGCATAAAAAGCATAGTTTAGAGCATAAAAAGCATATTTTAGAGCATAAAAAGCATATTTTAGAGCATAAAAAGCATTCTTTTAAAGCATTAAAAGCATATCTCAAAAAGCATATTGTCCCAGCCCTAGTGATTACTAGTATAAGCTTTACGTAATATTTCTATCATAAATATTCTTGAAAAAATTTGATTTTTTTTATCTTTGTGATCACTGTTGAGATTGACCTGCCTCGCGCCTCAATTTGCTCTATTGTTAATGGAATTACTGAAAATGTTGAATCTATATAGGAACGCAAGACTTGCTTTCATCATTTCTTTGCTCTGTAGAAGTTTTTGACGTTCTTCTCTGATAAATATCTGGGATATTAAAAAGCAGAATTCAACCAAGTTCCCCACCTCACTATAACCTAGCCTATAATATTCAAATTCCCCAAGTAGAATAAAAATCTAGCTCTTATTCATTCACCTGATACTATTCATTGGTATATGTAGAAGTTTATCATTCGAATATCAAAAATCAACTTATATTATTAATCATTTTCTATATGCCTATTATTTTTTCTAATGTGCATCTAATTTGCATATGCATTTTCTATTTGCATATGCAATTCAAGAATTGCATATGCGTTTTTTATATGCATATGCATTTTTTCACCAATATATCCTAGTTATAATTAAGGTTGTGACTTTGAATATCTTGCATATTGGTGAAAAAATGCATATGCATATAAAAAAAGAATATGCAAATCTTAAAATGCATATGCAAATCTTGAAATGCATATGCAAATCTTGAAATGCATATGCAAATAGAAAATGCATTGCATTTTCTATTTGCACATGGAATTTCTATTTTATATACATATAAAAAGTACGTGCTTATTAAAATAAATTGATTAATGATATTCAAATGATAAACTTCTACATAAATAAATGATAAACATCAGGCGAATGAATAAGAGCTAGATTTTTATTCTACTTCAGAAATTTAAATATTATAGATTAGTTTATAACGAGGTGGGAAATTGGTTGAACTCTGCTTCTTAATATTCCAGATAATTATTAGAGAGAACTTCAAAAACTTCTACAGAGAATAGAAATAATGAAAATATATCTTGCGTCCTTTGATTCAACATTCTCAGTAATTCCAGCAACAATAGAGCAAATTGAGGCAAAAAGTCAAATCTCAAAAGTGATCACTAGGGTTGTGACCATATTCTTTATGAAAATTAGGCTTTTATGCCTTAAGCTTGATAAATAAGTTTTTAGGCTTTATATATATATGCATTTTATGCCTTAAAAATATATTCTTTTGTGCTTTTTTATGATTAAAATATGTTTTTTATGCGTTCAGGTTAGCGTTATATGCTCAACCGTGTGCGTTCAGGTTAGCTTTATATGTTCTAATTTCTTTGAAATAAGGCCAATTTGTAATTGGGAGTTTTCATTGTTGGTAAATTTCGTTAATTAAATCAAAAACAAAATAAAAGTAACTAATTTAATATCTTGATTTTTACTTGATTTTTGTTTGGTGTAAATAAATGAGATATATATTACTATATAATATGGAATAGTTACACCTCTTTTTAAAATCTATAGAACTTTCTAATCAAAGAAAACGTGGAGGAATAGGTTGACAAGATCAAATTACTGAAAAAACAATAAGTTAAGTGTTGGTTTTAAATTGTAATACCTCTGAATATAATCAATGTTTGACTAGATACTAGTTAAACTAATAAAATATTTGTTATATTATAAATAATATTATGTGAGGGGCCGTTGTAGGATTTGCATGGTCAGAAGAACGGATAATTTTGATCTTATAAGTGGGTGACCGTTTAAAGATCGTGCGCTAGGTGACCGGTCCATTCGCCGAAAACACATTCGCCGAAAACACATTCGCCGAAAACTCATTCGCCGCTCGACATATTCGCCGAAAAATATAATTATCTAAAAAAGTAATCTAATTTATCTCATATATCCAGATGAAATTACATATAACTATTCCTTTTATAAAATATTGACAATATGGTGAAATGTATTTGAGTACAAAGAGGAAGTTAATTCAACAGATTTATTTCTATGTTTTCGAGATATTCAATCTCGAAAATTGAAGATTTAGAGATATTTAACCATTTATTCTGACATAAACTTTTCATTTTTTTAAAAAGGAGTTGCTGAACAAAATTTATTTTGACTTCCTTTTTGTACTCAAATATATTTCTCTATATTGTCAATATTTTATAAAAGTAATAGTAAATGAATATTCTTAAAACCTAGAAATAAATCTGTGAAAATTCATTTTCTTTAGTAACTGATAACTGTACACAGAAAATTGGATTAACATAGGATTAATAAACTGACACAAATAATGCAGCAATAACATTATATGAGTTAATTAAAATAATGTAAATTCAATAAAGTTTAACGACTATATTATGTAGAATATTGTGAAGTAATTTATACACGCATTATTTTGTAAGTTCACCAATACGTAACTCATAAATTTGTTTATCTTTTTAAATAATCATATGTGTCGTGCGGCGAATGTGTCGTGCGGCGAATGTGTCGTGCGGAGAATGTGTCGTTCGGCGAATGTATTTTCGACGAATTTGCTTTCGACGAATTTGCTTTCGGCGAAGGTGTTTTTTCGGCGAATTGACCTAGAACCATCGGTCTGACTAACTTAAAAGTACTAAGGGACAAATTTTAAATAGCTAGAGCTCTGTTCTAAAGTAATTTCTTCTTTCATACTCTCAGTCTTCCAAATCTACTTTAGATGACTCTTGAAGCGTACTGTGTATAACACTATGATTTCAATGTATGTTTAATGACAAAGTGATATTAAAGCTAGAGCATTAGAATCGTTCTCATAAAGAGAACGAAAGGATTTTCGTTCTCTTTATGATTATTTACTCCTTTATTACATAGATCATTATTGCTTCAATTTGACTTACGGGTCTTTTCTTAATATAAGTGATAGCACGTTTATTGTTATTTTTCATATCATACTTATGGCAGAATTGGTACCACATTTATAAATGTTTTCTTTCTTTGTCTTCCTTCAGAGTGTGAATAATTTAAACCATTTTTTAAATTAGTTAAAAAAAATTTAAATTTAAACTCTGAAAAAAATCTTAAAATACATCTAATGAAAATACATTACTGTTTTATTTCCAGTAGCTTCTAATTAGGTAATTCTAATAATTAGGAATGTGACATTGTTCATATTACATGTATGATGTGCTCGTGTCGTGTGCGGGAAACGGACTAATCCCTGCCGGACTTTTCCCCGCCAGACTATTCCCCGCCGAACTTTTCCCCGCCTATTTTTTTTTTAGATTTAAACTCTGGAAGACAATTTAATATTTAGATTTATTAATTAGTTTTTTAAAATTATCGTTTTGACCAATAAATCTAATGCCGTGAAATTTGTAAATCAAAGTGCCGTCGTATCCAACCAATTTTTTAGGATTTTTTTAACATTGTTGCATGGAAATTGGTCATTTACCAACTCCTTAAACCGAACCCGTTTTGTAATTACTCTTTTGATGATTAGTTTTCATTGGAATTTTCTAGGGAAAATGTACGACTTTATACCTAAATCGTCCTCAAATTTGACTACTTGAAAAGTCTTGATTTAAGGATTTCTACTCTATAACTTATGTATTATCATAAAAATGGGTAATCCATTGTAAGTTCATTAAGGTATAAATATTAAATATGCATAATAGAAAAAAAAGTCACTATAAACGAGGCCATGCAATATGCAAGTGTAATAAAAATCTATAGTAGAGTTATTAATCCTGCAGTATATTAATCATCAAATTAATATACTAAAATTATCTTTATTACTGTTCTGGAAAAGTATGTATTTGAACGAGAAGTAAATAGATCACCATTTTATATAATAGCTTGCCAAGAAAATATTAAATTCGCGATATGTATAACTTTAGAGCTGGAATAAACAGAATTAATCGTAGCTTCTTAGACTAAATTGCAAAATTTAGTAATCTTTTAGAATTGCCATGATGTTTGAAATTTGCAGCATATCTAAATTATGAAGGTACAGTCTTAAAATTAAAACGACCAATATGAACACATACGGAAATCAAAGCTAAAAATAAGACTATATCACTGTGTAAGTCTGTTAATAAAATGTGTCTTCTATTGATAAATGGTTTGTTTTATCGAAATTATAATTTGATAACCCAATATACTATTATTTTATTCGGCGGGGAAAAGTCCGGCGGGGAATAGTCCAGGCGGGGAAAAGTCCAGCGAGGAAAAGTCCTGGCGGGGAAAAGTCCTAGTGCCCATGATACAAATAATTCTCGCTAACAGGGTTTCCCAAAGTGTTCCGCTGTGAATCTACATATGAACCAGAGGTAGGTTCACAGCGTTTATTGATTCATATGTTTATTGATTATAGGGAAATATAGATTAATGTAAAGTTACATTATATATTAATTATTGATTGAAGGGTACAGTTCAAGGTTTGTAAAAACTTGTTTATTATTGATTAAAGGGGACAGTTCAAGGTTTGTAAAAACTTGTTTATTATTGAAGCTACGGTTGTGAAACTTTGTATAATGGAATTTAGTTGTTTTTCTTTAAGAATATTTTTCGATTTGACGAGTTTCGAAGATTTCACGGTTTGCAAAAAAAAAATTCTTTAACAATGTATTTCTAAATATTGAAGTTCAAAATCAAACATATATTTGATACGTATTGTAGAATGCAAAATACCGCAATGCCATAACTTCCAAACATTTTGAAAAGTATCAAAAATGAATACCAAATTCGCAACATTTGCAACTATTCAGGAGAGCAATAATAAAAACGAATAATAAAAATTTAAAAAATGTCCGTGTTTGCCACTATATCCATTCAGGCAAGGCTAGCCCGGTGTTGTCCACTCGAAGGTGGGGGTGCAACCTGACTCACTTTGGTAAACCTCAACACAAAAACAAGAAGTTAGGAGTTAGTTAGAGATGTGATATTTTACCTACCTAAGTGTTAGAACACTTTAATGAAGAAAAAAATATTAGGATCAAAAGCCAGAAAATGGCTGGCACTGTCCTCTTAAAAGAAGTTTAATCTATATTTACCTTCGCAGAATGCAGAAAGGTTATATTATGGACGGCATTTATTTATTTATTTATCATCTTGTTATTCGCATAACTAAAAAAGTTCAACAAAATTACCTGAAATTTGGTGAAACGATTGGTCAATGTCCAGTGACCTGCTATGCTCCAGTGACTTTTGAAAGTGACCCGGTTAAGGTCATGGTCATTTATAACTCAAAAAGTATTGCACCTTTTTGCATGACACTTGGTGAGACGATTGGTCAGTATTCAGGAACTATTTTGTTTGATTTTGGAAGCGATCGGGTCAAAGTTCAAAGATCAAGGTCAAGGCCATTTATAACTCAAGAGTATTCAACCAAATTGTTTGAAATTTGATGAGACGATTGGACAATGTCCACGAACCATATGGTAGAATTTTCGGAGCGATCCGGTCAGAGGTCAAGGTCATTTATAACTCAATAAATAATTCTAAAAGTATTGAATCATATTGTATGAAACTTGGTGGGTCGATTGGTCACTATCCAGTCACCAGTTTATTAGACGAATAATCGGCGGCAAAAGTATGCGCTCTACCGAGTGCACGTAATTTAGTTATACTATATTGTATATATAATAAGAGCCGCGTCCGTCTGTCACAAAATGGGTTAAACAGTCATTCTATCAACAGCGCCTCATAAAGTTGGTGTAAATAAGAGAAAATCAAAGAAACAGGAATAGAAAGGGAAAACTAATCATTTGCTGCAGTATCATGACTACGGGGGTCACATGAAAATTATTAATTGGAAATATAAGAGTTTTAATTCTAAGAGTAAAAAATATGATTTTTAATAAATTGAATATATTAATATGTATACATATGTGTGCATTTGAATATAATCTTAAACCCATTATATTAATTGAACACTCAATGAATGAACAACAGGTACCTACTGTACTAGTATTAATAATTCTAAATATCATTGTTTTGACTTTTGAGAGTAAATAGAATTTTGTTAAATTGTATATATTATGTATCCCACTATATATATGTGTGTATGAATTTAATATAATAATTATAATAGTAATTATATTAATTGATTTAGGTAATGCACTAGTAATATATAATATTCCCCTCTAATCAGTTTTCTATGAAATGTATACAAAGAAAATAGATATTACAGAACAACACTGACTATTATAAAGAGGAGGTTGAATTGTAGTCATTGATATGTTATCATTCAATAATATATTAGAGATATTTATATTTTATTTTCTATGACTGTGTTTTTTAGAGTTTAATACCATATAATATCAATTTATTTATTTAATTTATTATTTCTTAACATTGTTCTTTCTATATACAAAAATTATTATGTTGTTTGTTCATACTATACATATATAAGCAATAACTAGTCTACTTAATATAAAAACTATCAGAATTATTTATAAGTTTTTTTGTGTACTTTGTATCCAATATTACATAGTATTATAATATACAAATACGAAATTTCATTTGTTACTACTTTATGTAATTTTGATATACTTTCAATAATAAAATATTATTCCAATAAAATATTGTTCCACTAGACCAGGGGTGGGCACATATTGTGTTTTTCAGTGCCGAAAGATGGAATCTCAGTGCCCATTTTCTTTTCGTTTTCTAAATTGCTGGGGATACTGAGTAATTATATAATGAGGTGGTAGATTTAATTGAAGTAAATACATGTACAACGGTACATATTTTGCACATAAATATTGGTAGTAGATTTATCATTTGCATTAAAAAGAATTAATAAATGATATATAATAATTTTTTCTTCATGTGAAAATTATTCACAATAAAAACAAAAATAAGTTATCTTGCATAAGTAATAATAAGTAACTCATAAATTCACAGGATAAACTACTATGGCTGCCTAACTTATTGAAAAAGGGAATTAAAAATGATTGCATAAATTTTTACCACAGTGTTTGAATGTCCCAAGACAAGCGTATGAAAGATATAAAAGTTGAAAAACCAAATCCTTGATAAAAAATAGTTCATCTGAATAGTTTAATTAACCCTGAAAATTTCAAATTTGTATATTAATTAATAAACTTTTTTCATTTTCGGGAGAGGGTCCCCTTAAAAAGTACTATGAAATATAAAAAAGGGGTACTCACATGCAAACTAATATACATAGCATAAATAATAATCGTTAATTAAACGGAACGCAATTTATAAAAATAAATTATTTAATTTCCTGATTAGTATTTTTTGTTTAGTATGAATAAATAAAGTATATATTAAAATATAACATAAGATAGTTACACCTTTTAATTTCTATAGAACTAATCAATGTTTGACTAGATACTTGGTAGACGAAAAAAATATTTTTTAAACCATATAATTTGAATAGATCGATGTAGCGAGCTGCATGCCAGGTAGAACGGAATATTTTTGTCCTGTGTACAATCCGTTTAAAAATCGTCCGCTGTATGAGCTTCACCATGATGAAAATATCGGTATCCTTTTTTTATCTTCAACAACCTTCCTGTACAACACTGATAAAATGCAGTGCATTGGAGAGTTATTAGCTTTACTGAATGTGCAGTTCACAATGCTGTTCTGTTAGCTAGGACCAATAGGGATACTCACATTTTCTCAATTGTTAAAAAGTGTTAGAACTATCAACAGTCATACATTGTTTGGATGTTAGTCGATATCAGTTTACCAATTGGTGATGTAAAAACTCGTTGATTATTTAGTAGGGGTTTAACGTCTGCTTCGGAACCAAAGGCCATATCGCTGACATCAAAAGGAAATTAAATACAAGGGACTGGAAGAAGCAGTCAGAAAGGAAAGTGGCTCCATGAACAAAGTCACTTACCACCGTCGGTGACGATGCTCATGGATGCAGAAAAGCTACTTCGTGAATGCAGTAATTTACCAATGAATGTGACGAAACGGGACACAAGCACCGGTGGCTGCTCTCACGGATGGAAGAGGAAAATGAAGAGGTGATGGTAAATGAAGCCTACGAGTCTACCTAACAGAAAAATCTAAGACCTCGTAATTGAACAGCATAACCCTGGCGCAATCCTGTAAAACTGCAATTAGCGTTAAAAAAATGATAAACATGGTAAAAACGAAAAAAGACAATCAATAATCCAAATTACAACAGTTCGGGGCCCAAGGGACGCCACCCCCTTCTTTTCCATTCACCACAGGCAGCTTCAGGATGGAGTCCAAGGGGACCAAAACTCGTTGAAATGCAGTTTTACTTCTTTCCTGTGAATTTGTAACTCTTACCAATAATTGAACGATTACTGTGTTCACTGTCCCTATAAAATATTCAAATGATAAATATAAGAAAGCAATGTGTTATATAATTATTTAGCTTTATTATTTGCAGACAGTTTCTCACTAAGTTGATGTTCCGATTTTGTGAAGCTCATATTTTACCCTCATCAGTCACGGGGAGAGAGGATAGAATATGCAATCCTCTCTTCGGTTTGTATGGATAGTTTTTAATAATAATGTATTAAGCTTCCTGAGAATTTCTTGACTTCTCTAAGACTCAAAATGGCGCATATTCAAGAACAGATCAGCCACGTAATCCACACTGATTAATGTGTTATGAGTATTTAATAAATATTAGTTTGTATACATGTAATACCATTTTGTCTTCGTGTATCCATAGTAAATTCAAAATATCTACCAGCCACAGTATGGTAATTACAGTTTCTTTTGAAAAAACTCCAAAAACATTCAATATTGTTGTGGATATATTGTCCCAATAGGCACCCTTTGTGTATGATATCATAGATCTCATTGATATATTCTTTTGGTTTTTATCTTCACCAAGTACTTTGGAATTGTAAGCTAAACCATTCTACTCGAGAATTTTTAAATTTATACAATGATATTCTAAAGTAAATCTAAGCGTAAAACAAAGAAAATGTGAATAAGTTACTTTCTTACCTTTTTAAAGTCCAATTCAAAGAACCAAAAATGTCGATCATCGACAATCCATAAATTTTCGATTTGAACTGAAACTGTCAAAGGTCTTTTACTTACATGGAAACTAAATTATAGAGCTTAGAACATTTTCTGCAACCTCCAGTTTTAGCAGAATAACGCACATCTGAATAAAATATAAATTTAAACATAGTTTTATGCATAATTCATCAATTTTGTTGAATTCAGGTATGACATCAATTCAATAATGCTTATCAAGATTCTTCTTTCAATCTTTAACGTTCACTATTAGTTAGTTATCAATAATCAATTAGTTAGTACTTCCACTATTATTTTTAAATTCTTCCTAAGTATTTAAATGTAAACTATATAGCCCCATTTTTTTTTTTTTTTTTTTTTTGCCTAAGGCAAGGTAGGGAAATGCCTTATGCACGAATATGACCGCAGTGTGCTGAACATAGACAGTGTGGGACTCGCACCCACTAAAACCCTCCTTAAACCGGCAACAGCCATTATGATCGAAACTGGGATGTTTAGCAACCATAATTTGATAAGACCCATATAGGTGGTCAAAATTAGTAGACCACTTTCAGGAAAAAGTCTCCGATGAAACTGTCAAATACCTCGTAGCTTAGGAATTCTAAATTATCCTTTTAAATAAAAAAAATTGTGCATTACTTAACATTTTGGTATCATTCAGGTATGATATCAAAATTGCTATTATGTTTTCTTTGTTTTAATCTTCACCGTTTCAACTTTTACCAATCAAGTCATTTTTCTATTTGAATGCAGCGAGTCATAAATTTTTCTACTGAATCATATCCAAGTCCCAAGTAATGGTCTTTAAGGACGGCCTCCAACCTCCCCTAAAGCCGTACTAACTCTCACCTTAAATCTGTATTTGGACTTCTTCTAGCTCACTGATGACATTTTAGTATACTCAGGATGTCTGCAGTGATTTTTATCTAGATGTTCTTTAAATCTAGAAGTTATTGAAGTCTATTAAATTTTGATATGCAGAGTAGATGCAATTTATTTATTCTATACATTGGAATCATTAAAGTTCCTATTGCTTGGAGGTCTAAAATCATGTAATTTATTTTAAGATACACAATATTAGCTCATATCTAATATAATTTTGCTAACCTATATCAACAAGATCAGTACATTTCAATTTCCTTCCAAATTGTATTCATCTTCGTATTTCATTCTAGAAATACTAAATTATCATTTCAAATTTTCAAACAAATGAACTGATGTTCAGGACTAGAGTTTACACTTTTTCAATCAGTGTGTGACTCATTGGTATAGAGTTCTACCAATTTCTATTCTTCAGAGAGCAATTCATGATAACAACATTTTCTGCTTTAATATTTTTCAAAGCAATGAAAGATCTCTATACATTCTACAATACAACTCGAGTTATCTACAAAAACAAGAGCCATAAACAATTTAGCAGAGGCTATCTACAATATAACAATAAATATCTACAAATTTATAGGCCCCATTATCTACAGAATTTTCAAACTACACCGTCAATAGTATCAAAAGGCCTCAACATCTACAGCGTTTACAAGCCTCTATCTACAGCGTCTACAGGCCTCTATCTACAGTGACTACAGGCCTCTATCTATAGTGTCTACAAGCCTCTATCTACAGTGTCTACAACCCATTAATTAACACCATCTACAGGCCTCTATCTACAGTGTCTACAGGCCTCAATGGCTCAACATATACATTCTACAAAATTACGACTATAAAAGCCTAATCATCCATCCATACCATCTAAAATAGATGATACCCGTCTCCATGAGTGGTATTAACGTAAAAAGAATATAAGCAAACTGAGAAGAAAATTAATCTGAAAATAATAGTTAACTAAATAATATAAAATAACATAACTATGAATTATTCATTAGTTTCAGTCTAAAATAAAGTATTTATTAGTGTTAGCTGTTCTTCCAGACCCTCTGGCAGAATGGATCTCAGATACTGTTCCTGCGAAAATATAAATAGCTGCAAAAAAAATAGAAGAAAAAAAAACAATACCTTCAACTAACATGTACATAGGTCTTATTTAACACCACAGTCTGCAAACTGGGATAATTCGTATACTATTTTACGATTCCAATGAAGGGTACTCACGTGAACAGAATATGAGCCATCTGGAAAGAAAAAGAAAATAACATTATATTTTGAAACATTATTAAATAATTAGGAAATATTTACAAAATTAAAATTACTATGTAATCGTTCATTATTTTCATTCTGTATAAAAGTATATAGTTACTTGTACATTACCTGTTTTTCCAACTCCTTGGGCAGAATTTGTATTTCGTCTGATACTGCTGCTTCACTGTTGAAGTCTTAGTTTTTAATCACTAAACTTTGGTAGTAAAGTGTATAAGTTCGTTTTGAAATAAACTTTACCTATACGATGACAGTTTTATTTGACCTACGTTGATATAGATATTTCAATTTTATATCTGAAATAAAAACATTAGTAAAAACTAACATGTTCATAGGTCTTATCTTACACCACAGTCTGCAAACTGGAATAATTCATATACTATTTTACGATTCCGATGAAGGGTACTCACGTGAACAGATTATGAGCCATCTGGAAAGAAAGAGAAAATAACATTATATTTTGAAACATTATTAAATAATTAGGAAATATTTACAAAATTAAAATTACTATGTAATCGTTCATAATTTTCATTCTGTATAAAAGTATTTAGTTACTTGTACATTACCTGTTTTTCCAACTCCTTGGGCAGAATTTGTATTTCATCAGATACTGCTGCTTCACTGTTGACGACTTAGTTTTTTATCACTAAACTTTAGTAAAAAGTGTAAAAGTTTGTTTTGAACTAAACATTGCCTTATACGATGGCAGTTTTATTTGACCTACGTTTATATAGATATGACAATTTTATATCTGAAATAAAAATATTAGTAAAAAACTAACATGTTCATAGGTCTTATTTTACACCACAGTCTGCAAACTGGAATAATTCATATAGTATTTTACGATTCCAATGAAGGGTACTCACGTGAACAGAATATGAGCCATCTGGAACGAAAAAGGAAATAACATTATATTTTGAAACATTGATAGAATAATTAGGATATATTTACAAAATAAAATTTACTATGTATTTGTTCATTATTTTCATTCTGAATAAAAGTATTTAATTACTTGTACATTACCTGTTTTTCCAACTCCTTGGGCAGAATTTGTATTTCATCTGATACTGCTGCTTCACTGTTGACGTCTTAGTTTTTTATCACTAAACTTTAGTAAAAAAGTGTAAAAGTTTGTTTTGAACTAAACTTTGCCTTATACGATGGTAGTTTTATTTGACCTACGTTTATATAGATATGACAATTTTATATCTGAAATAAAAATATTAGTATAAAACTAACATGTTCATAGGTCTTATTTTACACCACAGTCTGCATACTGGAATAATTCATATACTATTTTACGATTCCAATGAAGGGTACTTACGTGAACAGAATATGAGCCATCTGGAAAGAAAAAGAAAATAATATTATATATTGAAACATTATTAAATAATTAGAAAATATTTACAAAATAAAATTTACTATGTAATCGTTCATTATTTTCATTCTTACTAAAATTATTTAGTTACTCTTACATTACCTTTTTTCCATTTCCTTGGGCAGAATTTGTATTTCGTCTGATACTGCTGCTTCACTGTTGATGAGTTAGTTTTTTATCACTAAACTTTAGTAAAAAAGTGTTTAAGTTCGTTTTGAACTAAACTTTACCTATACGATGGCAGTTTTATTTGACCTACGTTGATATAGATATATCAATTTCATATCTGAAATAAAAATATTAATATAAAACTAACATGTTCATAGGTCTTATTTTACACCACAGTCTGCAAACTGGAATAATTCATATACTATTATACGATTCCAATGAAGGGTACTCACGTGAACAGAATATGAGCCATCTGGAAAGAAAAAGAAAATAACATTATATTTTGAAACATTATTAAATAATTAGGAAATATTTACAAAATTAAAATTACTATGTAATCGTTCATTATTTTCATTCTGTATAAAAGTATTTAGTTACTTGTACATTACCTGTTTTTCCAACTCCTTGGGCAGAATTTGTAATTCGTCTGATACTGCTGCTTCACTGTTGATTTGTTATTTTTTTATCACTAAACTTTGGTAAAAGAGTGTAAAAGTTTGTTTTGAACTAAACTTTGCCTTATACGATGGCAGTTTCATTTGACCTACGTTGATATAGATATTTCAATTTTATATCTGAAATAAAAATATTAGTATAAAACTAACATGTTCATAGGTCTTATCTTACACCACAGTCTGCAAACTGGAATAATTCATATACTATTTCACGATTCCAATGAAGGGTACTCACGTGAACAGAATATGAGCCATCTGGAAAGAAAAAGAAAATAACATTATATTTTGAAACATTAATAAAATAATTAGGATATATTTACAAAATTAAAATTACTATGTAATCGTTCATTATTTTAATTCTGAATAAAAGTATTTAGTTACTTGTAAATTACCTGTTTTTCCATCTCCTTGGGCAGAATTTGTATTTCGTCTGAAACTGCTGCTTCACTGTTGATGTGTTAGTTTTTTATCACTAAACTTTGGTAAAAGAAAAGTGTATAAGTTCGGTTTGAACTAAAATTTACCTGTAAGATGACAGTTTTATTTGACCTACGTTGATAAAGATATGTCAATTTTATATCTGAAATAAAAATTTTAGTATAAAACTAACATGTTCATAGGTCTTATCTTACACCACAGTCTGCAAACTGGAATAATTCATATAGTATTTTACGATTCCAATGAAGGGTACTCACGTGAACAGAATATGAGCCATCTGAAAAAAAAAATATATATCATATTTGAAACATTATTAAATAATTAGGAAATATTTACAAAATTAAAATTACTATGTAATCGTTCATTATTTTCATTCTGTATAAAAGTATTTAGTTACTTGTACATTACCTGTTTTTCCAACTCCTTGGGCAGAATTTGTATTTCGTCTGAAACTGCTGCTTCACTGTTGACGTCTTAGTTTTTTATCACTAAGCTTTAGTAAAAAAGTGTAAAATTTTTGTTTTTAAATAAACTTTGCCTTATACGATGACAGTTTTATTTGACCTACGTTGATATAGATATTTCAATTTTATATCTGAAATAAAAATTTTAATATAAAACTAACATGTTCATAGGTCTTATCTTACACCACAGTCTGCAAACTGGAATAATTCATATACTATTTTACGATTCCAATGAAGGGTACTCACGTTAACAGAATAGGAGCCATCTGGAAAGAAAAAGAAAATAACATTATATTTTGAAACATTATTAAATAATTAGGAAATATTTACAAAATTAAAATTTCCATGTAATCGTTCATTATTTTCATTCTGTATAAAAGTATTTAGTTACTTGTACATTACCTGTTTTTCCAACTCCTTGGGCAGAATTTGTATTTCGTCTGAAACTGCTGTTCACTGTTGACGTCTTAGTTTTTTATCACTAAACTTTAGTAAAAAAGTGTAAAATTTTTGTTTTTAAATAAACTTTGCCTTATACGATGACAGTTTTATTTGACCTACGATGATATAGATATTTTAATTTATATCTGAAATAAAAATATTAGTATACAACTAACATGTTCATAGGTCTTATCTTGCACCACAGTCTGCAAACTGGAATAATTCATATAGTATTTTACGATTCCAATGAAGGGTACTCACGTTAACAGAATATGAGCCATCTGGAAAGAAAAAGAAAATAACAATATATATTGAAACATTAATAAAATAATTAGGATATGTTTACAAAATTAAAATTACTATTTAATCGTTCATTATTTTCATTCTGAATAAAAGTATTTAGTTACTCTTACATTACCTGTTTTCCATTTCCTTGGGCAGAAATTGTAATTCGTCTGATACTGCTGCTTCACTGTTGATGTGTTAGTTTTTTATCACTAAACTTTGGTAAAAAAGTGTAAAAGTTTGTTTCGAACTAAACTTTGCCTTATACGATGGCAGTTTTATTTGACCTACGTTGATATGGGTATGTCAATTTTATATCTGAAATAAAAATATTAGTTTAAAACTAACATGTTCATAGGTCTTATTTTACACCACTGTCTGCAAACTGGAATAATTCATATAGTATTTTACGATTCCAATGA
Organism: Caprella mutica; assembly: GCA_947561585.1. NCBI lineage: Eukaryota > Metazoa > Arthropoda > Malacostraca > Amphipoda > Caprellidae > Caprella > Caprella mutica. The sequence continues at coordinate 23,440 of CANNZV010002268.1, forward strand.
AGGGTACTCACGTGAACAGAATATGAGCCATCTGAAAAGAAAAAGAAAATAGCAATATATATTGAAACATTAATAAAATAATTAGGATATATTCACAAAATTAAAATTACTATGTAATCGTTCATTATTTTAATTCTGATTAAAAGTATTAAGTTACTTGTAAATTACCTGTTTTTCCAACTCCTTGGGCAGAATTTGTATTTCGTCTGAAACTGCTGCTTCACTGTTGATGTGTTAGTTTTTTATCACTAAACTTTAGTAAAAAAAGTGTTTAAGTTCGTTTTGAACTAAACTTTACCTATACGATGGCAGATTTATTTGACCTACGTTGATATAGATATATCAATTTCATATCTGAAATAAAAATATTATTATAAAACTAACATGTTCATAGGTCTAATCTTACACCACAGTCTGCAAACTGGAATAATTCATATACTATTTTACGATTCCAATGAAGGGTACTCACGTGAACAGAATATGAGCCATCTGGAAAGAAAAAGAAAATAACGTTATATTTTGAAAAATTATTAAATAATTAGGAAATATTTACAAAATTAAAATTACTATGTAATCGTTCATTATTTTAATTCTGAATAAAAGTATTTAGTTACTTGTAAATTACCTGTTTTTCCATCTCCTTGGGCAGAATTTGTAAATCGTCTGAAACTGCTGCTTCACTGTTGATGTGTTAGTTTTTTATCACTAAACTTTGGTAAAAGAAAAGTGTATAAGTTCGGTTTGAACTAAAATTTACCTGTAAGATGACAGTTTTATTTGACCTACGTTGATAAAGAGATGTCAATTTTATATCTGAAATAAAAATTTTAGTATAAAACTAACATGTTCATAGGTCTTATCTTACACCACAGTCTGCAAACTGGAATAATTCATATACTATTTTACGATTCCAATGAAGGGTACTCACGTGAACAGAATATGAGCCATCTGAAAAAAAAAATATATATCATATTTGAAACATTATTAAATAATTAGGAAATATTTACAAAATTAAAATTACTATGTAATCGTTCATTATTTTCATTCTGTATAAAAGTATTTAGTTACGTGTACATTAGCTGTTTTTCCATCTCCTTGGGCAGAATTTGTATTTCGTCTGAAACTGCTGCTTCACTGTTGATGTGTTAGTTTTTTATCACTAAACTTTGGTAAAAAAGTGTTTAAGTTCGTTTTGAACTAAACTTTACCTATACGATGGCAGATTTATTTGACCTACGTTGATATAGATATATCAATTTCATATCTGAAATAAAAATATTATTATAAAACTAACATGTTCATAGGTCTTATCTTACACCACAGTCTGCAAACTGGAATAATTCATCTACTATTTCATGATTCCAATGAAGGGTACTCACGTGAACAGAATATGAGCCATCTGGAAAGAAAAAGAAAATAACATTATATTTTGAAACATTAATAAAATAATTAGGATATATTTACAAAATTAAAATTACTATGTAATCGTTCATTATTTTAATTCTGAATAAAAGTATTTAGTTACTTGTAAATTACCTGTTTTTCCATCTCCTTGGGCAGAATTTGTATTTCGTCTGAAACTGCTGCTTCACTGTTGATGTGTTAGTTTTTTATCACTAAACTTTGGTAAAAGAAAAGTGTATAAGTTCGGTTTGAACTAAAATTTACCTGTAAGATGACAGTTTTATTTGACCTACGTTGATAAAGATATGTCAATTTTATATCTGAAATAAAAATTTTAGTATAAAACTAACATGTTCATAGGTCTTATCTTACACCACAGTCTGCAAACTGGAATAATTCATATACTATTTTACGATTCCAATGAAGGGTACTCACGTGAACAGAATATGAGCCATCTGAAAAAAAATATATATATCATATTTGAAACATTATTAAATAATTAGGAAATATTTACAAAATTAAAATTACTATGTAATCGTTCATTATTTTCATTCTGTATAAAAGTATTTAGTTACTTGTACATTACCTGTTTTTCCAACTCCTTGGGCAGAATTTCTATTTCGTCTGAAACTGCTGTTCACTGTTGACGTCTTAGTTTTTTATCACTAAGCTTTAGTAAAAAAGTGTAAAATTTTTGTTTTTAAATAAACTTTGCCTTATACGATGACAGTTTTATTTGACCTACGTTGATATAGATATTTCAATTTTATATCTGAAATAAAAATTTTAATATAAAACTAACATGTTCATAGGTCTTATCTTACACCACAGTCTGCAAACTGGAATAATTCATATACTATTTTACGATTCCAATGAAGGGTACTCACGTTAACAGAATAGGAGCCATCTGGAAAGAAAAAGAAAATAACATTATATTTTGAAACATTATTAAATAATTAGGAAATATTTACAAAATTAAAATTTCTATGTAATCGTTCATTATTTTCATTCTGTATAAAAGTATTTAGTTACTTGTACATTACCTGTTTTTCCAACTCCTTGGGCAGAATTTCTATTTCGTCTGAAACTGCTGTTCACTGTTGACGTCTTAGTTTTTTATCACTAAACTTTAGTAAAAAAGTGTAAAATTTTTGTTTTTAAATAAACTTTGCCTTATACGATGACAGTTTTATTTGACCTACGATGATATAGATATTTTAATTTATATCTGAAATAAAAATATTAGTATACAACTAACATGTTCATAGGTCTTATCTTGCACCACAGTCTGCAAACTGGAATAATTCATATAGTATTTTACGATTCCAATGAAGGGTACTCACGTTAACAGAATATGAGCCATCTGGAAAGAAAAAGAAAATAACAATATATATTGAAACATTAATAAAATAATTAGGATATGTTTACAAAATTAAAATTACTATTTAATCGTTCATTATTTTCATTCTGAATAAAAGTATTTAGTTACTCTTACATTACCTGTTTTCCATTTCCTTGGGCAGAAATTGTAATTCGTCTGATACTGCTGCTTCACTGTTGATGTGTTAGTTTTTTATCACTAAACTTTGGTAAAAAAGTGTAAAAGTTTGTTTCGAACTAAACTTTGCCTTATACGATGGCAGTTTTATTTGACCTACGTTGATATGGGTATGTCAATTTTATATCTGAAATAAAAATATTAGTTTAAAACTAACATGTTCATAGGTCTTATTTTACACCACTGTCTGCAAACTGGAATAATTCATATAGTATTTTACGATTCCAATGAAGGGTACTCACGTGAACAGAATATGAGCCATCTGAAAAGAAAAAGAAAATAGCAATATATATTGAAACATTAATAAAATAATTAGGATATATTCACAAAATTAAAATTACTATGTAATCGTTCATTATTTTAATTCTGATTAGAAGTATTAAGTTACTTGTAAATTACCTGTTTTTCCAACTCCTTGGGCAGAATTTGTATTTCGTCTGAAACTGCTGCTTCACTGTTGACGTCTTAGTTTTTTATCACTAAACTTTAGTAAAAAAGTGTTTAAGTTCGTTTTGAACTAAACTTTACCTATACGATGGCAGTTTTATTTGACCTACGTTGATATAGATATATCAATTTCATATCTGAAATAAAAATATTAATATATAACTAACATGTTCATAGGTCTTATTTTATACCACAGTCTGCAAACTGGAATAATTCATATACTATTTTACGATTCCAATGAAGGGTACTCACGTGAACAGAATATGAGCCATCTGAAAAAAAAAATATATATCATATTTGAAACATTATTAAATAATTAGGAAATATTTACAAAATTAAAATTACTATGTAATCGTTCATTATTTTCATTCTGTATAAAAGTATTCAGTTAAATGTACATTACCTGTTTTTCCAACTCCTTGGGCAGAATTTGTATTTCGTCTGAAACTGCTGCTTCACTGTTGACGTCTTAGTTTTTCATCACTATACTTTGGTAAAAAAGTGTAAAATTTTGTTTTGAACTAAACTTTGCCTTATACGATGACAGTTTTATTTGACCCACGTTGATATAGATATTTCAATTTTATATCTGAAATAAAAATATTAGTGTAAAACTAACATGTTCATAGGTCTTATCTTACACCACAGTCTGCAAACTGGAATAATTCATATACTATTTTACGATTCCAATGAAGGGTACTCACGTGAACAGAATATGAGCCATCTGAAAAGAAAAAGAAAATAATATTATATATTGAAACATTATTAAATAATTAGGAAATATTTACAAAATTAAAATTACAATGTAATCGTTCATTATTTTCATTCTGTATAAAAGTATTTAGTTACTTGTACATTACCTGTTTTTCCAACTCCTTGGGCAGAATTTGTATTTCGTCTGAAACTGCTGCTTTACTGTTGATGTGTTAGTTTTTTATCACTAAACTTTAGTAAAAAAAGTGTTTAAGTTCGTTTTGAACTAAACTTTACCTATACGATGGCAGATTTATTTGACCTACGTTGATATAGATATATCAATTTCATATCTGAAATAAAAATATTATTATAAAACTAACATGTTCATAGGTCTAATCTTACACCACAGTCTGCAAACTGGAATAATTCATATACTATTTTACGATTCCAATGAAGGGTACTCACGTGAACAGAATATGAGCCATCTGGAAAGAAAAAGAAAATAACGTTATATTTTGAAAAATTATTAAATAATTAGGAAATATTTACAAAATTAAAATTACTATGTAATCGTTCATTATTTTAATTCTGAATAAAAGTATTTAGTTACTTGTAAATTACCTGTTTTTCCATCTCCTTGGGCAGAATTTGTAAATCGTCTGAAACTGCTGCTTCACTGTTGATGTGTTAGTTTTTTATCACTAAACTTTGGTAAAAGAAAAGTGTATAAGTTCGGTTTGAACTAAAATTTACCTGTAAGATGACAGTTTTATTTGACCTACGTTGATAAAGAGATGTCAATTTTATATCTGAAATAAAAATTTTAGTATAAAACTAACATGTTCATAGGTCTTATCTTACACCACAGTCTGCAAACTGGAATAATTCATATACTATTTTACGATTCCAATGAAGGGTACTCACGTGAACAGAATATGAGCCATCTGAAAAAAAAAATATATATCATATTTGAAACATTATTAAATAATTAGGAAATATTTACAAAATTAAAATTACTATGTAATCGTTCATTATTTTCATTCTGTATAAAAGTATTTAGTTACGTGTACATTAGCTGTTTTTCCAACTCCTTGGGCAGAATTTGTATTTCGTCTGAAACTGCTGCTTCACTGTTGACGTCTTAGTTTTTCATCACTATACTTTGGTAAAAAAGTGTAAAATTTTGTTTTGAATTAAACTTTGCTTTATACGATGACAGTTTTATTTGACCTACGTTGATATAGATATTTCAATTTTATATCTGAAATAAAAATATTAGTATACAACTAACATGTTCATAGGTCGTATTTTACACCACTGTCTGCAAACTGGAATAATTCATATAGTATTTTACGATTCCAATGAAGGGTACTCACGTGAACAGAATATGAGCCATCTGGAAAGAAAAAGAAAATAACAATATATATTGAAACATTAATAAAATAATTAGGATATATTCACAAAATTAAAATTACTATGTAATCGTTCATTATTTTCATTCTTAATAAAATTATTTAGTTACTCTTACATTACCTGTTTTCCATTTCCTTGGGCAGAATTTGTATTTCGTCTGATACTGCTGCTTCACTGTTGATGTGTTAGTTTTTTATCACTAAACTTTAGTAAAAAAGTGTTTAAGTTCGTTTTGAACTAAACTTTACCTATACGATGGCAGATTTATTTGACCTACGTTGATATAGATATATCAATTTCATATCTGAAATAAAAATATTATTATAAAACTAACATGTTCATAGGTCTTATTTTACACCACAGTCTGCAAACTGGAATAATTCATATACTATTTTACGATTCCAATGAAGGGTACTCACGTGAACAGAATATGAGCCATCTGAAAAAAAAAAAATATCATATTTGAAACATTATTAAATAATTAGGAAATATTTACAAAATTAAAATTACTATGTAATCGTTCATTATTTTCATTCTGTATAAAAGTATTTAGTTACTTGTACATTACCTGTTTTTCCAACTCCTTGGGCAGAATTTGTATATCGTCTGAAACTGCTGCTTCACTGTTGACGTCTTAGTTTTTCATCACTATACTTTGGTAAAAAAGTGTAAAATTTTGTTTTGAACTAAACTTTGCCTTATACGATGACAGTTTTATTTGACCCACGTTGATATAGATATTTCAATTTTATATCTGAAATAAAAATATTAGTGTAAAACTAACATGTTCATAGGTCTTATCTTACACCACAGTCTGCAAACTGGAATAATTCATATACTATTTTACGATTCCAATGAAGGGTACTCACGTGAACAGAATAGGAGCCATCTGGAAAGAAAAAGAAAATAACATTATATTTTGAAACATTATTAAATAATTAGGAAATATTTACAAAATTAAAATTTCTATGTAATCGTTCATTATTTTCATTCTGTATAAAAGTATTTAGTTACTTGTACATTACCTGTTTTTCCAACTCCTTGGGCAGAATTTCTATTTCGTCTGAAACTGCTGTTCACTGTTGACGTCTTAGTTTTTTATCACTAAACTTTAGTAAAAAAGTGTAAAATTTTTGTTTTTAAATAAACTTTGCCTTATACGATGACAGTTTTATTTGACCTACGATGATATAGATATTTTAATTTATATCTGAAATAAAAATATTAGTATACAACTAACATGTTCATAGGTCTTATCTTGCACCACAGTCTGCAAACTGGAATAATTCATATAGTATTTTACGATTCCAATGAAGGGTACTCACGTTAACAGAATATGAGCCATCTGGAAAGAAAAAGAAAATAACAATATATATTGAAACATTAATAAAATAATTAGGATATGTTTACAAAATTAAAATTACTATTTAATCGTTCATTATTTTCATTCTGAATAAAAGTATTTAGTTACTCTTACATTACCTGTTTTCCATTTCCTTGGGCAGAAATTGTAATTCGTCTGATACTGCTGCTTCACTGTTGATGTGTTAGTTTTTTATCACTAAACTTTGGTAAAAAAGTGTAAAAGTTTGTTTCGAACTAAACTTTGCCTTATACGATGGCAGTTTTATTTGACCTACGTTGATATGGGTATGTCAATTTTATATCTGAAATAAAAATATTAGTTTAAAACTAACATGTTCATAGGTCTTATTTTACACCACTGTCTGCAAACTGGAATAATTCATATAGTATTTTACGATTCCAATGAAGGGTACTCACGTGAACAGAATATGAGCCATCTGAAAAGAAAAAGAAAATAGCAATATATATTGAAACATTAATAAAATAATTAGGATATATTCACAAAATTAAAATTACTATGTAATCGTTCATTATTTTAATTCTGATTAGAAGTATTAAGTTACTTGTAAATTACCTGTTTTTCCAACTCCTTGGGCAGAATTTGTATTTCGTCTGAAACTGCTGCTTCACTGTTGACGTCTTAGTTTTTTATCACTAAACTTTAGTAAAAAAGTGTTTAAGTTCGTTTTGAACTAAACTTTACCTATACGATGGCAGTTTTATTTGACCTACGTTGATATAGATATATCAATTTCATATCTGAAATAAAAATATTAATATATAACTAACATGTTCATAGGTCTTATTTTATACCACAGTCTGCAAACTGGAATAATTCATATACTATTTTACGATTCCAATGAAGGGTACTCACGTGAACAGAATATGAGCCATCTGAAAAAAAAAATATATATCATATTTGAAACATTATTAAATAATTAGGAAATATTTACAAAATTAAAATTACTATGTAATCGTTCATTATTTTCATTCTGTATAAAAGTATTCAGTTAAATGTACATTACCTGTTTTTCCAACTCCTTGGGCAGAATTTGTATTTCGTCTGAAACTGCTGCTTCACTGTTGACGTCTTAGTTTTTCATCACTATACTTTGGTAAAAAAGTGTAAAATTTTGTTTTGAACTAAACTTTGCCTTATACGATGACAGTTTTATTTGACCCACGTTGATATAGATATTTCAATTTTATATCTGAAATAAAAATATTAGTGTAAAACTAACATGTTCATAGGTCTTATCTTACACCACAGTCTGCAAACTGGAATAATTCATATACTATTTTACGATTCCAATGAAGGGTACTCACGTGAACAGAATATGAGCCATCTGAAAAGAAAAAGAAAATAATATTATATATTGAAACATTATTAAATAATTAGGAAATATTTACAAAATTAAAATTACAATGTAATCGTTCATTATTTTCATTCTGTATAAAAGTATTTAGTTACTTGTACATTACCTGTTTTTCCAACTCCTTGGGCAGAATTTGTATTTCGTCTGAAACTGCTGCTTCACTGTTGATGTGTTAGTTTTTTATCACTAAACTTTAGTAAAAAAAGTGTTTAAGTTCGTTTTGAACTAAACTTTACCTATACGATGGCAGATTTATTTGACCTACGTTGATATAGATATATCAATTTCATATCTGAAATAAAAATATTATTATAAAACTAACATGTTCATAGGTCTAATCTTACACCACAGTCTGCAAACTGGAATAATTCATATACTATTTTACGATTCCAATGAAGGGTACTCACGTGAACAGAATATGAGCCATCTGGAAAGAAAAAGAAAATAACGTTATATTTTGAAAAATTATTAAATAATTAGGAAATATTTACAAAATTAAAATTACTATGTAATCGTTCATTATTTTAATTCTGAATAAAAGTATTTAGTTACTTGTAAATTACCTGTTTTTCCATCTCCTTGGGCAGAATTTGTAAATCGTCTGAAACTGCTGCTTCACTGTTGATGTGTTAGTTTTTTATCACTAAACTTTGGTAAAAGAAAAGTGTATAAGTTCGGTTTGAACTAAAATTTACCTGTAAGATGACAGTTTTATTTGACCTACGTTGATAAAGAGATGTCAATTTTATATCTGAAATAAAAATTTTAGTATAAAACTAACATGTTCATAGGTCTTATCTTACACCACAGTCTGCAAACTGGAATAATTCATATACTATTTTACGATTCCAATGAAGGGTACTCACGTGAACAGAATATGAGCCATCTGAAAAAAAAAATATATATCATATTTGAAACATTATTAAATAATTAGGAAATATTTACAAAATTAAAATTACTATGTAATCGTTCATTATTTTCATTCTGTATAAAAGTATTTAGTTACGTGTACATTAGCTGTTTTTCCAACTCCTTGGGCAGAATTTGTATTTCGTCTGAAACTGCTGCTTCACTGTTGACGTCTTAGTTTTTCATCACTATACTTTGGTAAAAAAGTGTAAAATTTTGTTTTGAATTAAACTTTGCTTTATACGATGACAGTTTTATTTGACCTACGTTGATATAGATATTTCAATTTTATATCTGAAATAAAAATATTAGTATACAACTAACATGTTCATAGGTCGTATTTTACACCACTGTCTGCAAACTGGAATAATTCATATAGTATTTTACGATTCCAATGAAGGGTACTCACGTGAACAGAATATGAGCCATCTGGAAAGAAAAAGAAAATAACAATATATATTGAAACATTAATAAAATAATTAGGATATATTCACAAAATTAAAATTACTATGTAATCGTTCATTATTTTCATTCTTAATAAAATTATTTAGTTACTCTTACATTACCTGTTTTCCATTTCCTTGGGCAGAATTTGTATTTCGTCTGATACTGCTGCTTCACTGTTGATGTGTTAGTTTTTTATCACTAAACTTTAGTAAAAAAGTGTTTAAGTTCGTTTTGAACTAAACTTTACCTATACGATGGCAGATTTATTTGACCTACGTTGATATAGATATATCAATTTCATATCTGAAATAAAAATATTATTATAAAACTAACATGTTCATAGGTCTTATTTTACACCACAGTCTGCAAACTGGAATAATTCATATACTATTTTACGATTCCAATGAAGGGTACTCACGTGAACAGAATATGAGCCATCTGAAAAAAAAAAAATATCATATTTGAAACATTATTAAATAATTAGGAAATATTTACAAAATTAAAATTACTATGTAATCGTTCATTATTTTCATTCTGTATAAAAGTATTTAGTTACTTGTACATTACCTGTTTTTCCAACTCCTTGGGCAGAATTTGTATATCGTCTGAAACTGCTGCTTCACTGTTGACGTCTTAGTTTTTCATCACTATACTTTGGTAAAAAAGTGTAAAATTTTGTTTTGAACTAAACTTTGCCTTATACGATGACAGTTTTATTTGACCCACGTTGATATAGATATTTCAATTTTATATCTGAAATAAAAATATTAGTGTAAAACTAACATGTTCATAGGTCTTATCTTACACCACAGTCTGCAAACTGGAATAATTCATATACTATTTTACGATTCCAATGAAGGGTACTCACGTGAACAGAATATGAGCCATCTGAAAAAAAAAATATATATCATATTTGAAACATTATTAAATAATTAGGAAATATTTACAAAATTAAAATTACAATGTAATCGTTCATTATTTTCATTCTGTATAAAAGTATTTAGTTACTTGTACATTACCTGTTTTTCCAACTCCTTGGGCAGAATTTGTATTTCGTCTGAAACTGCTGCTTCACTGTTGACGTAATAGTTTTTTATCACTAAACTTTGTCAAAACGCCTCAACGACTAAATATTTGGTTTGGAAACAATCTCTGCCTTATAAGAAGGCAGTTTTATTCGAACTATGTTGATATTAACTAATATTAATCTGAAAAAAACATCAGTATCGAACAAGCCTGTCTAAATACAATTTAACAATGGCTATCTACAAATAAAGGGGCCCCATTATCTACAGTTTTTTCAAGCTAAGCCATCAACAGTGTCTACAGGCCTCAACATCTACAGTGTCTACAGAATCTATAAACTACCGAATCCAAAATTTACAATGTCTGTAGGCCTCAGTATTTACAGTGTCTACAAGCATTATCATCTATATTGTCTACAGGCCTCATTATCTTCTTCTCCAACAGGCTTTATTATCTACAGTGTCAACAGGCCTCATCATCGTCAGTGTCAAGAAATCGCATCATCAATATGTAGTGTCTAACATAGATGATACCCATCTCAATGAGTGGTATTAACGTAAAATTAATATGAGCGATCTTTGAAAAAAAATTAATCTAAAAATAATTGTTAATGAATGTATTTTAAAATTGATCAATTCTATGAATTATTATTCATTATTTTCATTTAGAAATACAGTATTTCTCATTATTATCACCCAATCCAACAACTTTGGCAGAATGAATCTCTGATGCCTAATTGACTGTCAACTAACATGTAGGTACATATTATGATTTTTTACACCACAGTCTGCAAACTGGAATAATTCATATACTATTTTACGATCCCAATGAAGGGTACTCACGTGAACAGAATGAGTCATATCTGCAAAGAAAAAGAAAATAACATTATATATTGAAACATATACAAATAGTTAAGAATTTTTACAAAAGTTATAGAACTAAGATCGGCGAAAGTCGATTTCCAAATCGGAAAATTGTCAGGCGGATAATTGCCAGTCTCTTTTTTAAAACTTATTCGGTTCTAATAATTTCAATTTATTCATATTCATGCTAAAACATCATACATGTATAACTGGGGATGCTCTGCCCCACGAAACCACATGTTAGGTTATTATAAAATAATGGAATGTACAGTACAACAAACTAGCAGATACAAAAAAATCATTAGGGATTATCTTTATTAAAATATTAATAGTAATTCTAATATGAAAGCATAGTCTAGATTCAAACACATATTATGAAGATAAGGCAAGTTATACAAGCGGTCGTAGTAAAGATGGTATTCTTTCTATAATATCTATTTAGAAAAAATATTTATTTCGTGTATTATTATCCTTTTTCTCTTCAATTTCTTACCGAAGGGCAAATAATCTATAAATATAACCAAAGAATATGTAAAAAGTTAAAAAAAATTATATGACTGACAGTTTCCACTGGCAATTTTCCGGAGTTCATTATATTAATCCGTGAAATTTTCAATACTAAATTATAATGATGAAACCATACGAAAAAGATAAATAATGTCTTTGGCCTGGTGATTACTTTACGATTTTTTTGTTTCATTATTGTCTTGTCTAAACCTAATGTTTCTATCCAACTGATATTTGTAATAAGCAACAAAAGAAGTAATAATTATTTATTAGTCGTGTAAACTAGAAAAATATAAGAAATGTTGAAATTTTATAAGTTTGATGAAAATTTTGAAAATTCATATCTGTTTAATGAAAGAACCTGATTAAGTTATGAAACACAGAGACAAAAATAAATCTAAAGAATTAAATTTATAATATAGGTTTGGAATCTCCTGTCTGATTAATGGAAGAACCTTATTATATGATTGAAATCATAGACAATATAGGCATACCCCGCTCTTAATACAAAATCTCGACTCACAATTACAACAAAACAGTAATAAGTATGAGACATGTCCTAAAGTTACATTTTTATAATTATTATCCCAAAAATATTCTGTTTTCTACGAGCAAGGGATCAAAGAAAATATTTTTTATAACTGACTATAGTAATATTTTAATTTGGAGTGACGTGGCCTACATATCAAAACTGTACAACATTAGTTTAATATCTTGTAATCGTTTCAAAAGTTAAATTGTGAAACTGCAGTAACAATTCTTAATAACTTAAGAAGTTTCTAAACGATTCCTAATCCATACTACAAAACATTTCTGGATTAGAGTGATACACGTAGAAAAATTAATGGAAGTGATGGGTGGGGACAAAAAATTGGGTTGGTTATAATGAGTACAAATTATTTTAGTTAATGCCGAATATATGAATAAATATGTAAATGCCAAATATACAAGAATTATAATCTGGAGGAGAGGCGAAAAAATAAATTACCAAAGTACTCCTAAAATATTTTCTATACCAAGTAATGTAAGTGCGAGACATGACCCACACATATTTGATTTGTTGTAAGTCTGAGTCGTAATAAGAGCGAAGTACGCCTGTATTGAAAACAATATATTGAAATTATAGCATAAAGTAACCATTTGGCGATGGACACTAGGTTTTAAGTTAACTACGAATTTTGTTTAATCTATTAACAGCAAAAAGAGTTATAGTTAAATTAATTGGTAAACAATGAATAATGTTAAAGGTCCCCTCCAAGCAAATATTTTTATTGCCTTATTCTACGAGGCTAATGTTTCTTATCATTTTAGTGGAAACCCCATCGAATTTGGTAGCATATTTTTAATTTTATATGCTTTTAAAGATTTTTATAATCAAAACTCTACAAAACCTATTTTCCCTCCGACTTACTAATTTAAGAAATTTTCAGCCTGAAGAAAAAGAATGTACACCATTTGTTTTGATTGTGAACGAGGTATTAGGTTTGATAAATCCATTTAATATTCGTGTAAAGGTATAAAATTGAATGAACTTATAATAGAAACGTTTATATACTTTCGGGAACCATTAATATCTAAAATAAAGGCCAAAAACGCATGTTTAGTTTATAAAATTCAAATTTGTAATGAAAACAAAGAGTGTACAATCTTCTTCTTCAGCCTCAGATTAGTGATTCGCTCAATTGTTGCTCACAAAGTATTAAAAAACTTTAAAAACAAATTATAAAATATATACTGAACCAAATTGTATGCAGTTTGCAGAATAATGATCGTAGACCTTAGTTTTATAATATTATGTTATAAACTCATTTTTTTCCCGGAGCCTGGAGAGGACCTTTAAACACATGGTAATTATATCAAAGACATGATATGCATCTCTGTAAGAAATCCGGGTTTTAAACATGCATCGTACTGTCACCTGCATTTCAAAGTTTAACTAAAATCAGTATTGATATAGTACAAAAAATCGAAGGGGGTTGTGTACATGACGTCATAACATCAACAGTTCGTGAAATTTAAAGAAATTGAAGTGTGAAATGATAAAAAAAAATCATTTTCTTGCCATTTTATTAAAACAGTACTAGATCTTTTCAGTTATTCAAACTGCTAAACCAATAATTCTATATTTAAACCCATCGATTTTGGTTAATTATCATATTTCTTTTTATTACTGAAAAAGTTCTTTAGGTAGGGGTCCAAATGGGAGGCGGGTGAGAGTTAACATTCATGATTTTTTATCTTTTTTATTTTTTGACAGATCGTTCTGAAATTACTACTGTATATGCAACTTTGCAAAATAAACACAATTTATTCGTGTAACTTTTTCGATTTTAGCTTTAGTTTTCGAGATCGAGAAAAAATTAGCTTTTTAATTTCAAAAGACGAGAAGTTTATGAATGTATATGCTAGAATGAAAACAAAGACAGTTTTGGAATCCTTGGAACATCTTGAACAAATCTGTAAAGGTTTTTTTGAAATTTTCATCAGGTTTTTCATTTAAAAGCATTTTTTGATGACTAACTAAAATTTTCAAAAAAAATCACAATTTCTTTTTAATTCGAACTGAAATAAAAAGAGAACTAGGGAGAAATTCAAAAAAAACCTACAAGCTTTGTTAAGAATTTTTCAAGGATTCTAAAACTGTTTTTTTTATGTAGCGCTAAAACTCATTGACTTTTCGTCTTTATAGTTGGAAAACAAACAATTTAAAGGACACTCAAAAAAATAAAACAATAAAGTGAAATGTAAATTCTCACGCTACAAGAAAACCAAAAACAGTTTAAGAATCTTTGGAACATTCCTAACAAAGCCTTTGAGGGTTTTTTTTAATTTCTCCCTAGTTCTCTTTTTATCGCAGTTCAAATTTAAAAAATTTGATTTTTTTAAAAATTTTAGTTAGTCATCAAAAAATGTTAATAAAAAAAAACGGAAGGAAAATTTAAAAAAGCTCTATGCAACTGTCTTCGTTTTCATTCTTCTTTGGAAATTTGTAAAATAAAATTTAATTGAAAAACTAAATTTTATTTCCAAAACTTAAGCCAAAATCGAAATAGTTACATGAATAAAATGTGTTTATTTTTGCGAAGTTACATATTATCCCCTACAAATTTCAAAACAATCGGTCCATAAATGATGAAGTTTTATTTCTCAAATACGGGTTGACCCCCTTTAGAGCATTGTCTTTATTACATTACGGCCAAAAATCACTCGATTGTCACTTAGATGAATATAATGTCTTACTAAAGCCGTAGCTAAACAATATTCTTGTATTAATTGACAAATTGTATATACAATTTTCTATCTACATGTTGTACGTCTTTTTTAAAATTAAATATTGAAAACAAATTGTTAAACCAGAGTCAACTCGTTTACCTCCATGTTGTACTTACCTGTGATTGATGAAAAAATAGGGATATCAAAAAATTTCTAATGTGGACATTTTCTACCTATCTAGATTTTAATATTGCAGTAAACCTGTAACCGTCTACTACCTAATTACCATCATTAAACAGAATATTATGATAAGTATAATACAAAATAATTGATACGTTATCCTTAGCGCATAATGATGTCCGGGCAATTCGTTACAGGCAAATTTATCTCCAGTTAATTCATCCCCATTCAATTCGTCTCTGATGGAAATAAAAATTAAAATCTATAATATAATTATAATTGGTATAAGTACATTCATTTATTGGGAACTTGTTATTTTCCAACGAAATTTGTGGTTGGTACAGAACACTTACATTATACTATATATTTTAATCGATAGTTACAAACAAGATTTCTATTAGCATATATTTCATTTTTTATAAATGGACCATACTATCATTCCACTGGTCATTGAAGAGTTCGCTAAGTAAAATTCATTCAAATATATGGGTTTTCAATGAAGCTTTAAAAGAGGAGAAAATATAGCTACTGCTAAATTACAACAACAATTGGTAATTTCCAATGGGCTATAATTAAACTATAAATTTTATATATATTATTTTCAATCGACGACGAATTGTCCGGGGACCAATTGTCCTAGCATCCTCATAATTATCATTTTATTCCTTATTTAATTTATGCGTGTAAAAACGAGAATTTTTACTCTTCTCCATCCACAGTTATATTTCCATGAAGTTTTTATCATTTTTGTGAATGTTATAAGGATTTTATTGGTGGTGGGGAGGATGGCTTTTGCGCAAATAGGTAGAAAGCCTGAGAAATATTTGTTTCATATCTTTACATGTTAATTTTATTTTAAATAAGTAATTATTCTTTGGCATTTACCAATGGATGTGTAGATATTAAATGAAATTTTATATAAATACAAAATATCAGAAAATCATACTGTTGAGATTTTATAAGAGTTGTAGTGAGGAGTCTGAGGACTGGTCCATGTGGACATAAAATGACTCCTCATAGTCTCCCTGGGTAATGTGTGATAAAGTCAAAGCTCAAAACAACCTAGAAATGTTATTTTCATAATTTTTTTCCAGAGAAATAAAAAAAATTGGCTCGCCTGAAAAATCCATTTTTGACTACAAAATGTATCAACTCGTACAGTTTTAGAGCTAAAGACATGGGAGTTGTTTCATTTTTTTCAGAATTTAGTTGCCTGCATAGTTATATGTTTTTAAACAAATTTCTCAATGTGTGATATATGAAACATTTAAAGGTTTTATATTTTTATTTCCTATACATTAGAAAATTAAATTGTGAACAATATGAAATAACTTCCATGTCTCTAGCTGAAAAAATTGGCTCTTCTGAAAAATTGAATTTTCAGATTTCACATTTTGCTATAAAAAATGTACGCCGTTTTGTTCCATTTTTTGCCCATTTCAAATATTTTTTTTCCCCGACTTTCTTGTATTTACTAAAAAAATTGACTTGATTCAGAAATGTATTCGCGTAGTAGCACTAGAAAGTCTTTCACATACGAAACTGTAGTGCGATTCTACACCGTGTAGGGTCAAGCAGGTCACATCTTCAAAACACGCATTAAAAACATAAAGTGATAAATTAAAGCATGCACTGCGCTGATTTTGATAGTTATGCAACTTTTTAATGTAATTTTGGTCCAGAATGTTTTAGAGACTCTCTTGAGAGGGCTGCAATTAAAAATTAAAGGGCCGCAATTTACCTGCGTGACCCTAGTACTACTTTGAAGTGCTTAGTGTGTAGTACCAATTTAGCATAAGAGAGAGACACTTCAAATTGCGCAGTGTGTCACAAGTGCCAATTTAGCATAAGAGAGAGACACTTCAAAGTGCACATTGTGTAGTGCCCTATTTAATATACGGCCCTCTGTATGAACAGTTAGTTACCAATATCAATTTTTAAAAAAGGTAAAATTTTCAGAGAGAAAATTGTATAAACAATTCGTCAATAAACACAAAATGTAGTGTAGCTACGGCTTTAGTAACACACTATATTTAGATTATTGAAAATAGAGTGATTTGTTACCGTGACTTAATCAAAACAATGCAAATAAAGAGAAAATTAGGGGTTCAGCAGTTTGAATAACTGAATACATCTACCACTTTTTTAATATAATGGCAATAAAAACATTTTTTATCATTTAAAACCCTCCAATTGCCTAAACAATAATTTTAGAATGTTGCTGTGATGACGTCACGTACACAAAACACATCAATTTGTTCTTACTTTGTCCATACTTTTTTTAGTACCAAATTTGTAGTACAGGTGGCATCACGATGTATTTTTTTAAACAAATTTTCGAGAGTAGTGCATCTTAATGCAGTACAATATATTTTATGTAATTAACATATATGTTACATTGAAAATAACGTCACTCAATTCAAGTTTTAAGTTAAATATCATATATTTCTTCTCAGATGATCTAAATCATGGAACAGTTAGATAGCTCGGATCTAACCCTAATAATTTTACTTACCTTTCTTAGACTTTGAGTAGATTTTCTTCACACCAAATTTGTCCACAAACACGAATTTCGATAATTTCAAAAATTGCACTTATTTTCTCGAAAATTTAAACAGTGCACTTTTTTCCATTCACTTCAAGCTTGTCACAACACTAGAATTAGTTTGAAACTGTTTTGTTTACAAATTACACTCCTATTTATAGGCACATTTTATATTATACCTATCTAATGTGGGAGGAGCTACATCTCAACAAAGTCACTAAAACAGTCACAGTACTGTTAAAGTGGGGGTTTACATTAGTCAAGATTGGTCAACAGGAATTTTATAAAAGTCAGATTGGTTGATTACCTATGTTAACGCCCACTGTCCAACTACTATGAGTGTCCGAGTGATTGTGTTAAAACGTAGCTCCTCCCACATTTAATAGATATGATAAGAGTGCCTATAAATAGAGGTGTTACTGATTAACCCGTTAGTTTTAAACTATTTCTCGTGCTGTGATAGTGTTGTGATAAAATGAAAGTGAATTGGAAATTAGAGCAATATTTCGTATGATCTAAAATTAGCGCAGATTTAAAATTATCGAAAATAATTGTAACATTTCAAATAATCGAAATTTTGTGTCTGTGAAGAAAATTGGTGTGGAGAAAATTTACTCAAAGTCTACGAAAAGTAAGTAAAATTAGGATCAGTTCAGAGTTATCGAACAGTTCCATGATTTCGATCATGTAAGAAGATATAATTATTTAACTTTATTTTAATTCGTATCAATGACACCTGCAGTTAGCAGGTATCTTTACTCTGCCACCTGAATCACACTGATAATACCAATAGAGTTATGATAAACTACTCTAGAGAGAGGAAGTGTTGCAGCGATTGCAGGACGCTAAGGAAGACGGTGTAAAACCTTATTTTGTTTATGTTATATCAATTCTCCATTAAACTGACGCTAGATTGCCAGTCACGTGAAGAAAAAATAAGGATTTGAGCGTCCCGAAAGATGCGATATAATTTTGGCCACTGACTCACCACTTGATAATATCTAACCCAAGTGGTGAGTCAGTGGCTAACATTTTAACTCATCTTGGGAGGACTCTATATGTGCAACTAATTTTGGGGGCACGTAAATTTTGTATAATATTATACGTGTTAAGATATTAACTTGGGAGGACGCTTTTCCTCTCAACCTGTGGTTGTATAGTTACAAAATATATTCTTTAAATATATTCAACTGCATTTTGAAGATCATTTATTTTATCCCAAGAGTTTTCATATAATACTAGAGACAGCCAAATGAAGTTTAATATATTTCAGGAATATCTTTTGTAGCTATACTACCCAAGATTCATAGACACTAACAGGTTAAATGAATAGGAAAAAAATTGTCAGACGTACGACTCTTTGAAGTATATAGTATTGAAACATTGAGATAAATGCCTTTTTCTCTAAATCCATAGATATTTAAATGATACTTCCGTACTCAGAATTCTTTTAAATAAATTAATCTATCATGCAATATGAAAATATTTTAATATAATTGTTTTTCCGCAGAAAAATCGACAAAATACCAAGAGCTGTACACTCCGCCTATTAGTGTGAGAGTAGAACAATTTCTGTCCTTCTTCTTGAATATCTCTTAAACGGTAGATTAAACACGTGCGTGATACAACAAATAATTGTTTAGAGTTTAATAATCAGTCGAATGATGGCAAATTTTTTCAAAATAATCGTTAATAATAAACAGTGTCCTAAGAAAACGTAAAATTTCACTATTTTTTGAATGAGGTACTATCAAATAAAATACTTATCAGTTATTATTTATTGTTTTGCAAAATGAACTTTTTAATCTCAGAGATGATTTAGAGGACGAAACTTAACATTTTTTAAATTATGACTAGGTTCTCTGATATGAAAAAAGTATATTATATTCATAAATGTATTACCTAATGACTAATCAGAAGAGCCCGGACTCTCAGGACCTATAAAAAGGGCATTTTAGGACCTAAAAAGGGCATTTTAGGACCTATAAAGACATTTTAGGACCTAAAATGAGATTTTAGGACTTGTACATACACTTTTAGGTTTAATAAATAGGTATTAATCTTAAAAGTAACCACTCCCAATTTCTCAAGTAGTTTTAATTTATCATGTTTATATAGACCTCCCTCGCATAATGTAGAAACTTTTAATAACATTTTAAATAATACTTTATTGCCGTCTTTTGATACTTTTAATTCCTAAATATTAATCTTTTTAATAATTTTAATCTTAACTGTGTAACTGATTTTATCTCAACCATGTCTAGTCATAACTTTTATCCAGTAATTGACAAACCTACTCATATTTCTCCTGAGAATAGTCACACTAAATACTCACTTTTAGATCAAATTTGGCTCAATTTTACCCCTAGCAACGATATAAAATCAGGTGTTATCGAATTTGAAGTTTCAGATCACCTCCCTGTATATTTTAGTATGAATCTTAATCAAAATTTTAAATCCGAGACCGATTACATATTTTATAGAAAAATCAAAAGTGAGGCAAATTTTGCCAATTTTAAAAACAAAATTTCTAATTTGCACCTGAACTATTTAGAAGGAAATGATTTTAATGAATATACAACGCTCACCATTAATAAGATTTACTCTATTTTTAACAAATGTTACCCTCTTCTTAAAGTTAAACGAAAGAGCAGTTTTAAAATAATGAATGGATTAGTGACGATCTTAAGTTTTTAATTAAAAAGAAACATAAGCTTTTAAAATTATCAAACCGTGGACTTATTCTCAGGAGATCCTATACCTATTTTATAAATGTTTTAACAACTCTGTTGCGAAAATCTAAACAAATATTTTATCGAACAAAACTTTTAACCAATAGCAATAATAGTAAGGAAATCTGGAATGAAATTAATAAATTTTTAAATAGGAAGTGTAGGCAGGGAAATGTAGTAATTAGGGTAGATGGAAGAGAAGTAGATGGTGATGATAAGGCGAACCATTTTAATAATTATTTTAGTACCATAGCACCTAGACTAGTATCTGAATTACCGAACAGTGACACGGATTTTAATATTTTATCTGAACCAGTTTTTAATACTTGTACTTTTACTCCTATTACCATCGAGGAAGTTAATTCCACAATTAACAGTTTTAAATCAAAAAAAGTACATAAAAATGAAATTCCCCCTTTAATTTTTGCCAGAATATTACCCATTATTTCACCCATTTTAATGACTATTTTTATCCATTCTTTTAGTAAATGTTTATATCCTGATGTTTTTAAGGTAGCTAGAATAATTCCCATTTTTAAAGCCGGTAAATCTGATGATATTTCTAATTTTAGACCGATTTCTACTTTACCCATTTTAAGTAAATTCTTTGAGAAGGTTTTATACAATAGATTAAGCGTTTTTATAAATGATAATAATATTTTAACTAAACATCAGTTCGGTTTTAAAGCTGGTTGCTCCACAAATGACGCTATATTAGAATTATATACCTACATTTTAGAATCTTTCAATAAAAAGTCGTACTGTTTTAGTCTATTTTTAGACCTGAAAAAAGCATTTGACACTGTAAATAAACAAATTTTATTAACAAAGCTCGAACATTAAGGTGTAAGAGGCAATTGCAATAAATTTTTAAATTCTTATCTTAGCAACAGACGGCAATATGTAGATTTAGGTGAGCATGTATCCGGTTTTAAACCCATTTTAACTGGTCTTTATCAAGGTTCTATTTTAAGTCCTATTTTATTCAATGTTTTTATCAATGATGTAAACAATCTGTGTATTTTAAATGGAGTTAATTGTACTTTATTCGCTGACGATGCTGTATTTTATATTAGGGATTCTGATTTCAACATTGCAACTTCTAAAATGCAAGATTTTATAAATGTACTATCTCAGTGGCTCAATATGAATAAATTAATCCCTAATATTTCAAAAACTAAACTCATGATTTTTAGTTTGAACAATTTTGATAATCCCCCTATTGTTTTTAATAACTTTTTACTTGAATGTGTTGACAATATTAAATATTTAGGAATTTTAATTGACAATAAAGTTAATTTTAAAAACCATTGCCAGCAAGTAAAAACCAAACTAAGTAAAACACTAGGCATCATATACGCATCACGTGGCCATTTTAATACAAAGAATCTGCTTTTAATTTACCACTCACTCGCTTATCCCATTTTAATACAATCTATTTTAATTTATGGCAGAACATGTACTAGTTTTATCGAGCCACTGAGAGTTTTAATGAACAATATTTTAAGAGTTATTTTAAGAGTGCGCAGACACAACAATATACCTGAAATAAGAACTAATAGTATGTATAGTAAATTGAATATTTCAAAATTTGATGATATGTATAACTATTTTTTAATGACATTTTTGCGTAAGGCCCTATTCAACGACGAAAACCTTTTCCAAACCTATTTTAGCACCCACATTTCTGATCATAGCCACAATACCCGAATAATTTCCAACAACACCAATCTAAACCTTCCCCACATTAGAACAGAAGTAGAACGTAACTCCCCCATTTTTAGATCTATTGAACTCTGGCGAAGTTTACCTCCATTTTTATTAGTACCCATGTCTGATTTTAAATTAAAAAAACTTTTAAAGAAATATTGCCTTAATAACTATGTCGTTGAATAGTGTCTTTTTAAATCAGCATCGTGGGCTTTTCTATTTTTTTACTGTATGAATTTTAATTTAGAATTTTAAAATGAAATTTTTAATTTTAGTAATTTATAGGTTCTATAAGATTTTAATTCTTTTAGGAACCAACACTGTACAATTGTTTTAGTAACTCTGTATTATGTTCAATTGAATTTTTCTGTAAAAGTGTGAAATATAAATAAAAAAATAAAAAATTTACAACGAATAAATTAGCATTTTGGAATGCAAAATCATCAGTTTTTAGTCCGTTTAAATAAAAAAAAATAGTGAAAACTATTCATTCCTTAAATATTCAATAAATCTAGTTTATAGTATATTTATTTAAATTTAACCTAAAAGTATTATAAAAAAGGTTAGGAAAATTGAAATTCATGAATTGTAACTAAATCCAATATTAAATTCGAAATTTTTATTTACAGTAAACCCTCGTTGAAGACAACCTCAGACTAAGCAAACCATATATTACATAATTAGACCAATTAAAATATTCTGAAACTGTTGTACAGGAAAAACCACTTACAAGACAAAACACAATTTTTGTCACCTAAACCTGACAGTTTTTCTATTGTAAATATTACAAATATTACTAGGTTCTACATATATCTCTCTTTGAATAGTTTATTATATCGATTATTCGCATTTTTATTTTTTTGTTAATGGCAGAGTCTATAGTAAAAAATTGATGTGAAGAGTTATAGAAAACTAGATACAGTGGTGACTATGCTAATTCTTGAAATGATAGTAGTAGTTTATTTATATAATAATTATGACAGATTTTGATTTAATTATAACAATCTATAAATTTGCCAATGTAACCTATCAACTGTACCGACTTACCAAATTAGTAAATCAGGTGAGGTATTTAGATTTTCAATCATAATCTGATTTTCTTCCCTATCGCCAACACAACATCAATATTCATCTTAAGATGATGTCCTATAGTATTTATTGTTATAATTAATATCATTTCGAATTTGGTATTTTAACTTCTTGTAAAGTGGTGATTTTTGACCGAAGGCTTTTTTACATGTTTTTTTTAACCAGGAAGTTTTCATGAGGAGGGGGAATTATTGCACAGGGTTTTAAGACTGGGAGATTATTGCCTTGTTACATTGAGAGATTTTTTTTTCGCGGGGAATTTGGTCCTTGAATCCAAAACAGAAACTTATAAGCAAAGAGCGAAAAACGTTCAATGAATTGTTTCTGCCAGTCGACCCTTTCCATACCTCATCCAACCATTGTTGTAAGAGCACATATGCAGTTTCATGTTAAAAAGGAATCAATATTAACTTTTTCAACACGTAAACTTTAAAATAAACTACCATATTAAGAATATTTGTAATTTTATGAGAGTAAAATTTCAATTGACTTGAGCTACATCTAAATATTGTCCAAATGTCTCAGGATATCGTCTGAGTTACTTTTTCATCGGTACAAATTATTTAACAAATGGCCATCTAAAAATAAATTCTTTGAGTTTTTATTGCCACCCAAATTATCATTGTCACCGGGGTGGAATATACCGGGGTGGAATATACCGGTTTGGAATATACCTAGAACCATATAGATCTATGAATTTAGCAAAATGATACCGAATTAGCGGAATTTATATAGCAATAGTAATGTCAAACTCATATAAGATATGTGTTTTTTTTATGCATAAGATATAATGATGAGAACTACAAAGTCCAACAGAATATTATTTTTGAATACATTAAATTTGATTTTCACCAAATTCGTCTTTCGGGAAATTTGTTCTTCGGCAATTTCGTATTGCGGCAAATCTGTTTTCGACCCATTTGGGATTTGGAAAAAACGTATTCGGAAAAACCGTTTCGATGAATTAGTTTTCGGCAAATTTGGTTTCGGCCAATTCGTTTTCGGAAAATCAGCCTAGACCCCAAGTTGACACAGTTGCTTGCAAAGTTGTTTACATGTTAAACTAACAAAAAGACTATGATGAATCTAAATATTTGCTATTGTTCATTGATATTTTCAGTCTTTATTCATTTAAATCAGTTAAAGGTAGAGATGTGTAACCTAAAATCTTTTTTTTAAATTATATATATTTATGAATTTTCAAAAATACTCACAGATCAAGGAGTAAATTTCACGTCAATGTTAGTAATTGAATTATTAAATAAAATAAAGGTTTACGGATTTACTATTTTCTTTCGCGAAATCAAAGCATCACAAAGTGAGCGTGTAATTATGACGCTAAAAAAATGAAGCTAAGTCGATATATAACAGAGTTTAACTGTGAAAGGTATGTCGATGTTTTACCTATAATTCTAGAAATATATAACCTATGTTAAAACTCACAAAATCTAATTCTATGTGACTCTCAAAATAAGTTGTTCTGAAATTTTTAAGATTAATGTAACTTCGCAAACAATTCATATTTTATTCATGTGATAATCTTCGCCTTTGGCTTGGATTTTGAAAAACAAGTACAGTAGTATCTCAATTTTTCATAAAAATTTTGAATACATTTCAAGTGACGGGAAGGGTCTGAGTGTAAATGCTAGGAAAAATCTAAGACAGTATTAGAATCCTTGAAACATTTCGAACCAATCTGTAAATAGCTTTTTTAATTTTTCTTCCCTTTTTTTATAACCATATTTGAAGAATAACTAAAATGTTCAAAAGACACCTAAATTTTCGGTTTTGGAATATTCAGTACCTAATCAGAATTTGTATGCTGTTCTCTTACTCGTACACTACTTTATGAAACATCTCTATTACTAAAATAATTCATTCAAATAAGATATTTAATCTGATTGTACATTATTGACAAAATAAATTAGTCAATAGCTACATTAAATTTTATAAGTCTTAGAGAGACCTACGGTGGAATGATTATTTATAATTTTATACTAATAATACCCGTAGTGTGTTTATTTATTTATTTGGTGTCCGCTTTTACTCAAAGGCCATTAAACATGAAGAATGTAACTATGATACGCACAGGAATATATCGATAATAATATTTAAATTTAACTGTTTTATTCACTTTTTAAATGTATTTTATCTATAAAATAAATTGGACTATGGAGAAAATTTAATTTTAATTTAATTCATTAAAAGTAACCTATTAATTGGTAATAAATTGGTATTGATGATGATGACCCGTTTTTTATAACGGGAAAGTACACTAGTATATTTATATTTTTGATGGTTCAACAATCCCACATGCAAAAACTTCTTATCAATTTATCAGAGAAGATATTGACAATCTGTGACCTAATATCCTGACTTATAAATACTCTTTCATATTCTTGTGAATATTCCTCCTTCCTCTCATGATTAATGAATTATATAAGAAATTTTATGAGGAAGATTATATTTTGATATAAGAGCATGTAAGAAAGTTATAATTATCGTTGAACGGTCCTTTCGCCGAAAACACTTTCACCGAAAACACATTCGCCGTACGACACTTTCGCCGAATACACATTCGCCGAAAATTCAAAAAACACTATACGTTATAAATATTAAGAGATATTGTCGACATGAGGTTATGTTAGCGGTCCGATTAGAGGGGTTTGGGGGAGGGAGATTGTCTAGATCTGTACGAACATCTTTCCCTTTAAGTGGTAGATCATTTTGTTTCAGATATATCAGAACATCGAAACTTCTTTAATGAAGTAATTTTTCTTATACAATATTACTTGAAATCGGACAGGTTGAGAGCTAAATATACATTATCAAGAAAAAGTATTTATATATATTAAAGTATAAAAACATACAAAACCTGGACGTATTGAAGGACATCATTCCCATAAATTCGTTGATCATCTTTACTACAGGTCTGCAATATTCAGGCATCATATCGTTCAATTAACATGTCTCATGACAGCAAACTATTATTCGTCATTAAACTAACGTATTCCAAACTGCCAGTCCATGTGTCGTAAAAAGGATTTATAAACACTCTATGAATTATTAGGGATATTATCCCCTGTTTGATTAATTATTGTACTGGGGCGTTTTTAACACAAGCAAAAATTATCTGGTTCATTATTTTGATCGGATGGGAAGACTATTGAGGATACCAATGTGAAATTAACGGTAACGTGGTATCAACACGAATATTCAAGATGAAAAGATAAAGTTGCATGTATTATAAGTTGTACTATGATTTTTAAATGTGAGATACACTAATTCAGTGTTAGGTAAGATTTTTTTTCTTGCTACAATGTGATAATAATTCAAAATGGAACATTTAATTATAATAATGATACATTAAAGTATTTCCCAAGTTATTAAATTCGAAGCTTAATTATTTTTAAATTTTAGAAGCATATAGGGGATAACCGTGAGCATTCGGACAAAGGGAGAGTTCTGACAACTCGTTTTTAAACGTGTTCATAATTGTTGGAACTACCGCTTATTGCAACTGAATGGGTGCGACGTGTTAACTGTCGAATATTTGAAAGATCCAGTGCGGAGATGTAGTATTTCGCACCCGAAGGGTAATTTACTATTTTCTTCAATATTGATATAATTTTTCGTATTGAATTGGATCGTGTGTGGACTATATGAATAGGAAACTGATTCTCAATCTCAATTGTATGGATTATATCAATAATTTATGTTATGTTTGGTGGCTTAAAAAAATATTACAAATGAAATTAGAAAAATAGTGATGTTATAAATTTTGAAGTGTCATTTGGGATGAACCGGACACTCCTGTTTAGGTTGATTTTGACGGTGTCCGAACCTTCCTCCTGTATCCGATTCAGTCCACCAATACAATTTATTGAGGTAATTCTTATTAAAAAGGACATTCAGAACTTAATTGAAGGTAAACATTTTAATTGTGATAGCATTTGTACATAAGATTAGTTGTAATTTTTAATATTAGTGTCTATATTTTACAGTTTGACGATCGTATTCATGTCTTTTCATTATAAAAGGAAAACTGATGGAGTCCGTAATAAGTAAGATATTCAAAAACATTTGATGAATTCCAAAAAGGTTTATCTGTCCGAAAACTGCTAGAATTGGAGGTGTAGCAAGATCTACACTTATGGACTGTACTTTAAACTTTCGATGAAATATTTAAGATGTAATTTACTAATTTTCGTGAATTTCAAGAAAGAGGAATAGTTATACCCAAAGTAAAAGAAATGTTTATTCAATTTCGTTTTGATATATAGCTACTAAATATAAGGAGAATTTCACAGTGATTACTCATGGGCTATCTATATTTTGTTTTCAAAATTTTCAATCATTACAATTATGATAAAATTTCAAATACGGTGAAATATTACTGTGAAAAACAAGTCATCATTGTTTATTTCAATTAAATTAGTAGATCCGAATTCAATGCTATCGTTTAATTACCCAAATTTCCAACGTTTTTGACCATTTTTACTAATGGTGTCCGAATCATCCTCACAGATTGTCTAGGAAAGAGCATTCGGACACTTGAATCTCACTCACATTTTGTCTTATAACTTTCGAATGGAGGTTTGAGCTGTAAAACAGTCTAAATAAAATTCAATTAACACGATTTATTTACATACTGAAATCTTTAAATATTAAAATTAGAATTAGTTTACGAATTATTCAGTTTTTAACACAAACTGTCCGAATTCTAACGGTACTCCCCTATGTAATGTAACTATAATCGGTATTAGTCGAAAATAAGTAATTATGTACCTACCAATCTACATTTATAAACATGGAATATTCTAAAGAACATCTACTTAGATTCCTCTGGAAAAGGTATAATATTTTTATTCCTCAAATATTCCTTAATGTTTGAGGACATTACTTATTGTTTTTGGTCATACACATCCCATTTTCCATTGCATTTCATAAGAAATTGGTACACGTAAAGAGTAATTTTTCTGTCCCGTTACGTTATCAATTTGTGTAGAATGCTGTCGTATATACATCATAAATATAATATAGCTGTAAAATTTACTTTAAATTTCGTTATTATTTGATTAAATACATATCAAATATCATTAATTTCGTTTATTTATCCATATTTCCATCCGTCAATATAAATATTAAAATTAATTATTATACTGGGTGTCCCAGAAAAAGTGTACACAACTTTAAATTTGTATATTTCAACAACTATTCAAGATATATACAGTTTCCTTTTGAGAATTATTTTGTTTGTTGTACCATTTTCCATCCACAGTTAAATTTTTATTCTTTTTATTCTTTGTTGTTCAAGTAATTTCAAACATAACGATTTTTTTTTCAGACATCAACCCCATTAATAAAATAGTTTCATTTCCAGGTTTTAAAAGCACTCGAATAAAAATTTATTTTTATAAATTATTGACAATTTGGAGAAATATGTTACGTAAGTACAAAAAGGAGGGCATAAGTTTAAATTTTAACACTGGTCATTCAGGTCACCTTACAAAATGAAAGTCAGAGTGATGGTTTTAATTTCCCAATTGATAAAGTCGTCAAAGTTAAAATTAGGATGGATATTCTGAGAAGCATATTGCCGAATGTTCTGATTAATTACTTCTGCTCATGATAATATCTTCCAGAAAACGAACATGTCTTTGTAAGTAGCAGTTGACAAAGTTTCTACGGCGTCAAAAAAGTTGTTTCGAGAAGTTAAGGTCTGACTTTCACTTTTACGGGTGGCATAGAATGATCATGTTTAATAATTTTATTGATTGAATATTTTGTGGAATGTAATCCATTTCTTCAAACAAAATTATTTCTATTTTCCAAAATAGAGTTGCTGAACAAAATTGATTTAATTTTCATATCTTGTGAGATAGACCCTTGTTAAAATCAAAATTTGTGCCTTCATTTTTGTAAGTAAACACATTTCTCCGGATCGGCAATATTTTATAAAAGGAATAGTTTTCAAATGCTGTTAGAACATCGATTAAAACAGTTTTCAGATGCAATAAAAACAGTTTTATTGTGGGGTTGTTGTGAAATAGATATTTTTATGCTTGAACTAACCGCATTGTCCCTTTGCTGATATTTCGCAAGCCATTTTCACCACCCATTATTAAAATCGTTATAACATTCACAAAAAAGAATAACAATTTATGAAAATTTAACTGGATATGAAGAAGGGCTCAACAAACAAAATGGTATATGGTATATCAATAGTTGTTGAAATATACTAATTTAAAGTTGGATACGCTTCTTTTCAATGACACCCTGTATTTTCAATCGTAAAATATGTCATTTATTTTCGTGAGGAAAAATGATAACCAGCGTAGAATTATATTTTTTATTTTTTTTTATTTTTTGTCATATCTTTAAAAGTACTTTGAATTTTGAAAAGCGGTTAACGCTGCAATTTTTGTAGACTATTTTACAAATCATAGATATTTTTCAATTCGAATATTGCAAATTTTATTTTTTCATTTATTCTGTATGTTACCATTACCCCGCACCCCCCTTATCTCAAAAACTATTTAGAAGTTTAAATTTTCTGTTTGATGAAAGAGCAGGTTTTCAACCCCCAGGAAATAAAATATTATTCATGTTAGGTTTCGGTAAGTATTTTAAAATATTATTTAAATAGGACACTATAAAATTATGCACCAACCCAGGGAGAATATTATGGTGGGGTCATAGAATATTATGGTGGACAGATATTATAGGGGGCTAGATCTTACGTGATTATAGATAATATTCGATAAATATCATCCTCGTGCAAAACATCCTATAAACATCTATAATCACCGTAATATTTCCCAACCATGATGTATAGTAGATTATATCAACCAAAATCTCCGAATATTTTCTGATGGTATTCCTTATATGAGTTTCTATGAATGAACAGTCTTAAATCTTAGAAGATTTTCTGATGGTATTCCTTATATGAACTTCTATGACTGAACCATCTTAAATTTCCGAAAATTTTCTGATGGTATTTCTTATATGAACTTCTATAACTGAACCATCTTAAATCTTCGAAGATTTTCTGAAGATATTCTTTATATGAACTCCTATAACTGATCCTTCTTAAATCTTCGAATAATCTCTGATGGTATTTCTTATATGAACTTCTATGATTGAACTATCTTAAGTCTCCGAAGATTTTCTGATGGTATTTCTTATATGAACTTCTATAACTGAACCATCTTAAATCTTCGAAGATTTTCTGATGGTATTTCTTATATGAACTTCTATGACTGATCCATCTTAAATCTTCGAAAATTTTCTGATGGTAATTCTTATATGAACTTCTATAACTGAACCATATTAAATCTTCGAAGATTTTCTGATGGTATTTCTTATATGAACTTCTATGACTGATCCATCTTAAATCTTCGAAGATTTTTTGATGGTATTTCTTATATGAACTCCATCTTAAATCTTCGAAGATTTTCTGATGGTATTTCTTATATGAACTTCTATGATTGAACCAACTTAAATCTCCGAATATTTTCTGATGGTATTTCTTATATGAACTTCTATGACTGATCCATGGATCAGTCATAGAAGACTGATCTTCTATAATTTGTTTTTTTAGATGGCCTGTTGCTTACTTGGCTTTATAGACTACATATTATACTGATCAGGACAATGAAAGTTGTGGTAAACAGAAGTTACTTTTTTCAAATACACTCATGAATGTTAACTATCATTTAATGTAGCTAAATAACGATGATTGAGAGTAACATTTCACAATGCTAATGAACCTACTAGATTTCTGAATAAAACTCTGATTTTTTCAAGATTTATGAAAAAAAGTTTCAAAGGAAAATACCGTCGTCTCTCTCACTTCATTTACGTAGTCTTTTTTTTGTTACTCCTCTTTGTATGAACATGCGCAAATTATAGTTAGATAATAATCAGAACAGCAATAATCATCAAGACACTCATAAAGTTTATATTTCATAATAAAAAGATGTAACAGTAATTAAAGGAAAATATGTTCATGTCTATAAAATTTAAATCTGTCTTGGTATATGAAATTATAGTAGATTACGGAAGCACTTAATAAAAAAACAAGGGAGATGTATATTCTTTAATAATATCTAGATTCTAATACAATTATAAAATTCGTTAAAATATAATTAACAATGAAAAGAGTAGGCTTCGCTCAAACTAGGGTGAGTTTTGAGTTATTGGACGGTTCCACATTTCCGATCATTGAGTTAAGTTTATAATCATAGTTAAATACTTTTTATTGTAGGTATACCTTATTCTTAATGATAAAAAATATGGAACCGTCCGGTAACTCGGAAATTACCCTAGTACCTATTTAAAAAAAAATGAACAAGAGTGTTATTAAAACAGTAACCTCATATTATTGATTTAACAGTACAACTTACTTTACTTTAATTACCTGTCACATTTACTAAGTTAGGTAACATGTGGAGTTTTAAATTTAGATAATTGTAATTTAAAACAGTCTTTAGCAGTCCAATTTGCCAAACTAGCTTAGATAAGTAGGTATGTAATTAGCCTAGGAAGGTAATTAGTCTGCGTAGGGTCAAGCAGGTGAACTGCGGCACACTGACTTACTGCGAAACATCATACATTCAAAACACACGTTAAAAACATAAATTAATAAATTATAGCATGCACTGCGCTTCTTTTGATAGCTATGCAACATTTTTGTGTAATTTTGGTTCAGAATGTTTTAGAGACTCTCTTGAGAGGGCTGTAATTAAAAATTAAAGGGCTGCAATTTGCTTGCGTGGCCTTACCTACATACCAAGGCAAACTACACACCTACTTACGCAGAATTCATAACTACATACGCACACTACATAACTACCTACCTCGCAGACTACTTACCAACCTCCGCAGACTACTTACCAACCTACGCAGACTAATTAGCAACCTAGGCAAACTACCTACCTACCTAAGCTATGGTCAAGTAGGTAAATTGCGGCACTTTAACTAACTGCGGTCTCTTATTTCAGAAACATTAAAAACCATCATGGCTTCAAAGCACTCTTGAAATAAATTAAATCTAACACAAATTCAGCTTATTATGATTTAAAAAAAAATCAATATAAATTACTTTCAGAAGGATTTTGAGACTTTCTCAACAGGGCTGCAATTAGAAATTAAAGGACCGCAATTTACCTATGTGACCCTAGGTAGCTACTCCTTAGTCTTATTATTCTAATTATGCTTGTTTTTAAACTATTTCCTCTCTTTAGAGAGTTTTGTACCTAGGTACAGTATATTGTATAATAAAACCTCTCTATAAAGGTTCTCGAATACACACACCAAGATAACCTACCTCAACCAATTGCGTTTCAACACTGGGGTCTGAGTGGGGGGGGGGGGGGAATAGGGTGGCCACTCTAATTTTAAGACAGACCTATATATAACTAAAAATATTATTTAGCTACTAGCTACTACTAAAGAGTATCATATTTCAAATGAGTGCATGTAATTATATTTTAGATACCAATAAATAGTAATATACTTCATTCTAACTCTGATAGTATTTAACTTTGTTGTTCCACTCATAAAATATTCATATTCGTCTAGCCTCGCACGGGATTCAAGAAAAAACATGCTTTTATGTTTGCATTAAGTTCCATGAGGATATTGTTAAAGGTATATTAGTCTACTAAAAAAGAAAAGTTTAATATTTCATTTGTATTTTACTTTAAAGAGTTACAGTAATTAATTAACCTATCAACTTAAACAAATACTTAAATATTATTGTATTTCATGATTATACTGTATTACTGTATAGGTATTCCATATCTGTAAAACGATTAGCCATCTGTTTAAACCTTGACTAAATTGGATATCTGTTTTTGTACGAATACGCTTTGCATATTACATGCATATTTATTCTCTATTATTCTCTAAAAGAACAACTCCTAAAGGGCCACCAAAAACTAGCTAGAAATTAGAAGGGAATAATACGATCGTAAACTGACCAAGTTTAATGTGTCTGTTAGACAGTTATGAGAAAGACGTGAGCTCCAACAAGAGCTTGAAATTAGTGAATACATTTTTTGTAATATTTGATTTTAGTTAAAAACAACCTCGACACAATTTCTCTTCCGATTTCCAAATCCCCCGCACCTAAGAACTTGGTGAAAGTGTCCTTATAAAAGGAGTATGATCTTTTCGGAGGATGTTCAGTAATTAGTAAGATTCGACCGTACCCTGTATGTCGTTACTCTGTGCGTACTAAATTGTTAAAACATTCTGTAACTCTAACAACTTCATAGTGAATATAAGTGTTGTATTGAAGTTGCGTTTCATTTATTCCTTGGAGTTAGTAACTATAGAGCCAAATAAATCACAATAAAGAATCTCATATGAACTTAAATCATTGAATCAAACCTAAGGGGATAGTGCCAAAAAGTAAACACTGACTAGTAAAACTAAGAATAACTATCCCAATATTACTGATAGTATCAAGTTATTACCCCAATAACCAGTAATATATCTGGAACCTCCGGCCTGGGACCCTTAATTGTGAAAAAAATCCTCTATATTACTTCCAACAAGGTTTAATGATAATTACCAATATTTCACAATCAGTGAACAGTGAAAATAAACAGTGAACACAACTCGTTTGGAGAGCTAAGTGCAGTACGGCAATACAGGCGAATCCAGGAGAAGACTACTGATATTTCTACGCCGCTAAATGATTGGGGAAAACGGCAAATAACTGAACATCAGAAGCCGCTAGTTCTTCAGCGCAACGAAGTCTTTATCTGTGAGCAATATTAAGCCGCTAGTTTTCCAGCGCAACGAAGTCTCTAAGTCGTGAGCACAATTAAGCCGCTAGTTAAGAGAGCGCATTGTACGTTAATTGAACGTAGCACCGTCATCAGTCTAAATTATCGACAAGTCTTCAGAAAATGAACTACGCAGTACAACGAACAACGAATCAAGAAACCACATCATAAAGAAGGCAATCACCGAAGGAAGCAAGCACGCACCAGTGAACAACCGTTTGACGACTGACGTCACCGGCACTGCCAAGAGAGATAGGGGTCACTACCAACACCAGTACAGTATAGTCCGAACATTAAGTGGGTGAGGTACAATAAGACAGAGTCTCGAGAAGAGTGAGTACCTTGGGAATCAGGAAGCGACCCTTCAAGAATTCTTATATTATATTTATAACGTGTAAAATGATGTGTAACTAATTATTGCTATTATTTGAAAGCATATTACTTTATAGCACAGTGTTATATTTTTTCTGTTTATTTATTTTGATATTTCAATTATATTTGTTTTAATTAATAATTCAGCGTGTACGCAGATAGAATAATCCTTTCTAACTAACCATTAATTATTTATATACTAACACTTACTGAGTAGGTACTATGGCAGCGTCTGAACAAAGATCCATCACCGTACTGGACAACTTGCCTCGGTTTGCCGGAAAGCTTAACGCTGGTGATGGATTAGGACTAGGCACCCGGGAAGTAGATGTGCGTTCACTTTTACGTCACATCGATGCCCACATCCAAACGCATCGAATTACCGATGATGCAGCGAAAATCCGACTCCTTAATAGTCGAATAGATCCTCAACGGGGAGATGCTGCAAGTCATATGGTGAATTGTGCTGGACGTCCTATCTCATATGAAGAAGTCTGCACTGACCTCTTGGAGATTTACCCTCAATTTGAGAGGTCGGATTTTCGTGTTGCGGCACGTGGCCTGCTCCGCAGTGATATCTCCAACCCTGAAAAGGATCTGCCGAAACTAGAAGCGCATACCTGGGAAGGAACGATATGAGAGCACTTAGAATTGGAGCAGGGTGCTACCTACAGGACCCACTAACGCAAGAAATTGCTGTAGGTCCAGCCGCAGCCGACGGAATAGCCAGAAGAGAAGTTGCTGCAGGGGACGCAGGACAGGACAGGAATCCAATTCGTCTAGCTGATGTTCTTCAAAATATGTTGCTACATTTGTTCATCGTGGACGGACTGCACGAGGATGTCTACAAGCAATTGACAAGGTCTTCTAAATCTAACCCCAGATAAGAGATCAACAAGAATAACGGCACATGCCATAAATTGCGTAAAAAAGGCACACGCAATGACGGTAGAAACCGCAGCGAAGAAGAAGGCGAATAACGTGCAACCGGAAGTCCTCTACGCGCTGCAAACAGAACAGAAGGGACCGACGAGGATGGAGAAAAAGTGCTTCACGTGCGGACGGCAAGGTCATTTCGCTAAGGAATGCCCAAAGGAAGAGAATTTCTGCCATTATTGCAGAACTGCCGGCCACGGGAATAAAAATTGTAGGAAGCGCCAGCGAGATAATGTCCAATATTGTACTAACTGCGACAAAATCGGCCACCAAGGAAAAAGTTGTCGAGCTCCCTGCAGTAGGTGTAAAAGGCGCGGACACACCAAAATCAATTGTAGGATCAAGCTTGAAAATAAACCAAGATACAATGAAAACGACAATAGAAGAAGAGATCAGGTACACCACCTAGAAGAGCACCTCGAAGAAGATACACCGGACTAAAACTTCGAACAAAGCGAGGAAGACTCAGAATGACTAGTTAGTTTGTCTAATACCTCAGAGAAGAAAAATAGACTCTGACAAACTAGTAATAGCAAACCTAAAAGAGATTTTTCTGTATGATAAAGAACACTATGTCACCACAGACGTAGACAACATTCATTCTATTGACGATAAAACACACATCTTAAGACAAAATGAACCAATCTGGAGTTTTAAACATTCTTCTTGTGAGTTAGAATCGTTCATGATGAATTCCACAAACATGATGGAACTATGTTGTTTTAGAGATATAGGAGTCAATAACGGAATTTTGCTGTCAGATTCTCACCAAAAACGCCAGTTGTATTTAACAGAATCTACTCAAATAGAGTTGCAATGACCCCCACAGGCCTTATTAGGGACTCTTTAGTTGGATTACATTACTTACCATTAAATTGTGACATCGTAACTGATAGAGTAGAATGGCCTGCACGCCATTTATCTATCTATTCACACTAATCCAAATCCGTTTGACATTACGAACTTACCTATATTTTCCGTAAATGATTCAACTCCTTCACACAAAACGATCAAAAAACTAATAGATGAATTACCCTCAGACGAACCTTTCGTTATTCCATTTGATGATATGGATCTCACACTAGAGGAGGTCCAAACTTACTCAATCGTAACTCAAGGAAGTTTAATCATTTTAGTACTAATAAATTTAATTCTCATAATAATATTATATGTCTTGAAATTCAGAGATCACAGAAATAGACCTTCAACTGATATTGAATCAGGAAATAACTTAAATCCAAGGGATTCCCTGACAATACCGTTGCGGAGTAGTTTTCGTAGGATCCAAAATAAACTACAAGACCTGAAAAGGGACATAAACAAAAATTCTCTTAGCAGATTTAATTCATCTCGGTCCTCAGTAAATGATAAAATAAGACGGAAGGGAAGGAAAGTAAAATCTAAATTGAAAAACACTTCTATCTGAAAAATCAGGAAGCGAACACATTCGATTGAATCTAATGATTCTAGTTCCTCAAATAACTCAGATGACTCAAAAGCTTCGGTGAAATCGGTAGGAACTAATACTACCATGAAAATATATCCCTCAATTCCTTCGACGCTGCCCTCACCTCACTTACGTACTAAATTTCGGGAAATTCCTTTAAAAGCTTATAACTTATATTGTAAGTTGGTTCCCTGCTATCTAAACCTTATTTACTATCATGTAAGAATAATGTTAAGGTACTAACTCTAATTTACATTACATTTAAGGATAAAAATTATATTTTATGTTGAATATATTGTTGATAATAAAACAATGGAAGTACGTTGAAGCAACAATTGTTGGTGTTACGCACCTTCGATCCGCGCTGGTCAATAGTATTTCCAATTGTAACCAAATCATATATAAGTAATTGATACTGTACTTTTATCTCCAAAATTAAACCACCACATGGGGCGCTAACCGTCAATGGCATTGATGGACGAGTGGCACCAACTGCTGATGGCACTGATGGACGAGTAGTGACCATTACTACTCACCTTCCAGACACTGGACCATTTGGCACCCGAGATCACACGGGCTAATGAGCAGTGGTTTCATCGCCGATGGCACGCAAGGTCGTAGCTACGCCACGGCAGCAGTTACTGACCTACATGCACAAGGAAGGACGTAACACCAACCTGTGAGCCGGTTCCTGTTCCTGGAATGATGGAACTTCGCTCACGATGGCCTATGACACCTGGCACATCACCTTACCTGCCTCAACCCCATTTTGAATTTCTTTTATTTTTGAGACGTTATTGTTTTTTTACTAACGTTACGTTAAGTTGGATTATATTATAGATTCTTTTCTTTGCTTGTCTATTCTTAGTTAACACTTGCTTTTCGGTTGAAAATTACTTTGTAATTTTCTTTTTTAAGGGGGGGATAGTGTTAAAGGTATATTAGTCTAGTATAAAAGAAAAGTTTAATATTTCATTTGTATTTTACTTTAAAGAGTTACAGTAATTAATTAACCTATCAACTTAAACAAATACTCAAATATTATTGTATTTCATGATTATACTGTATTACTGTATAGGTATTCCATATCTGTAAAACGATTAGCCATCTGTTTAAACCTTGACTAAATTGGATATCTGTTTTTGTACGAATACGCCTTGCATATTACATGCATATTTATTCTCTATTATTCTCTAAAAGAACAACTCCTCAAGGACCACCAAAAACTAGATAGAAATTAGAAGGGAATAATACGATCGTAAACTGACCAAGTTTAATGAGTCTGTTAGACAGTTATGAGAA
Organism: Caprella mutica; assembly: GCA_947561585.1. Classification (NCBI taxonomy): domain Eukaryota; kingdom Metazoa; phylum Arthropoda; class Malacostraca; order Amphipoda; family Caprellidae; genus Caprella; species Caprella mutica. The sequence goes on from CANNZV010002268.1 coordinate 61,776, forward strand.
AGACGTGAGCTCTAACAAGAGCTCGAAATTAGTAAATACATTATTTGTAATATTTGATTATAGTTAAAAACAACCTCGACACAATTTCTCTTCCGATTTCCAAATCCCCCGCACCTAAGAACTTGGTGAAAGTGTCCTTATAAAAGGAGTATGATCTTTTCGGAGGATGTTCAGTAATTAGTAAGATTCGACCGTACCCTGTATGTCGTTACTCTGTGCGTATTAAATTGTTAAAACATTCTGTAACTCTAACAACTTCATAGTGAATATAAGTGTTGTATTGAAGTTGCGTTTCATTTATTCCTTGGAGGTAGTAACTATAGAGCCAAATAAATCACAATAAGGAATCTCATATGAACTTTAATCATTGAATCAAACCTAAGGGGATAGTGCCAAAAAGTAAACACTGACTAGTACAACTAAGAATAACTTTCCCAATATTACTGATAGTATCAAGTTATTACCCCAATAACCAGTAATATATATGTTTCTTTTTGAACACAATTCGAACATTTGCTCAGCATCCTTTTGGGATGTGGGATATGAAGCGGAGGTGCGGTACTCTAACGGAGTTCCCGGGGATATTGTCATGTTACCTGGATCTAACCCACTCAATATTCTAAATTTTCAATGATTGTAACATTTAATTCTCTAGGGGTAGGTAGCCATAAAATATATCATCATCACTGAAGTCAAATAAAGTTCACGTGTTCATAGAATTATATAATTCAAAAGCTTTGAAGCTTGGCGAACAAATTTACAGTAGATATGTCATGATATATGTTCATAAATTGATATCAAGGGAATATAATTTGTTAATGTCCCTATATATAGGTTACCTTATATTGTTACAATATTGTCAATATATGTGTATAATACTCGAGAAAATTTTAACATCAGTAAACTACGGTTTTAGAATTTCTGATCGGATCAATTCTCGATGAAATATCTCTAATCTAATCTGCATAGAAAATATCCTAAGCTTATTACAGAGCCTGATAATATCTTTAAATCTCGCTTTTGAATTTAATAATAGACGCACAAATATTGAAGAGATATTGCCAAGATATTTTTATAATCATTTTATCAACTTTAATTCAGCTGAAAAAAATTTGAGTGACAGTTCATTATGATTTTTCGATTAAATATATAATAATCGCGAAATATCATAAATATCGCACTTTCCTTCATAATATTTAGTGCTATGAATTTATAAGTTCCTAGTGAATTTTAGTCGAATGACTTATCGTTGTACAGATGGATTTTTTTTTATTATCAATTATAATGGCCGGTAAATAATCAGATTATAATCAAATATTTTTTGATACTTAGTAGCAGTTTGGCGTAAATGATTAATATAGAATAATTGAATATAAGTCTTCCTTGGAATGATTAATATTCTTTTATGAAAGAAGATTCAATAAAAGATAAACTGAAGTACAATATTAATTTGCTCCACTCTATTATACAGTAGTATGCGATAACTAACAAAGCATATACCATACTTTTAGAGAGAGGAATAAGTTTACTATGGGAACAATCCTCATGTTCTTGTTAACACTAGTAACCTAACTCTTAAAAGTTTGCTCACTACCTAGAGACTGGTCCGTCCGGACAAGTCCTAACTGCAACTGTTATAAAATCTCAACAAATTGACTTTTCGATATTATGTCTTTATAAAAACCTTCATTTGATATTTAAACATCCATTGATAAAAGCCAAAGAATAGTTATCAATTTGAAATAAAATTAGCAAGCAAAGATAAGAAACAAAAATTTCTTAGGTTCTCTATCTATTTGTGTAAAAGCCATATTCACCACCCATCAATAAAATCCTAATAACCTGCACAAAATTGAATAAAACTTAATGTGAATTTAATTGTGGACGAAGAAGAGCTTGAAAATTTGAAGAAAAAAAAACAAGAAAGAAAACATGTACCGTTAATAGTTTTTGGAATAAACTTAAAAAATTGTGTTCCGTTTTTTTTTTTCATAACGTATGTTGCAATTTAACACCTTTTTTTCTGTATAGTGTATAATCGAATGTTTTTAAATGTTGAAAAGTAAATCATGAAAAGACAGCTTCCAAATCGTTTCAAAAATGAATTGATTGATTTTTTTTTTCATGAGGACTGCTTGGTCCGCCTGGACCAGTCCCTAGATTATTAGGAATAACCTAGAGAAAATTCAGAATATACATTATAACCAGTTCACTTGCATTCATTTTAGAATTTAGAGATCTGTATATTCAACAAATATAAACTTGTATACTTTAACTGAAAAGTAAGAACAGAACAATGAAACTGTTAATACTCATACCTCTTAACTGTTTACTAAGTAAATCCCAAACTACTCAACCCTTACGACTTGATGGGAATATATTTTATCGGAAAGTTATAATCACTGGCTGTCCGCTATTGATTTTAAAATTCAGTAGAATAATATCAATAATCAATCATAATATCACTGAATAGAAACCATGATTGTCTTTCAGATTATTTCTTCGATTGAATATATTATGGTTATATCATTAAGAATCAGTTCATATTTTCAAAATTGCTATTACCCTAGAAAGTACACGATTTCTATATTATGTAAATAAAGTATTAATATTCACTAAAAATAAGCTATTAACCCAATAGATACAAAGATATGCTGAATTAATTCTCTATCCTTTGCTAAAGCTCTGAATCTAAAATTCTTTGATTGGAAAATATTGTAGGTTCGGGTGAACAAATATTATTCCAATCGAAACCGTATTGGAAGTATGAAAATCTTAATTCTCTATTTTTGCCTGCAAAACAAACACTGCCTTTATGTTTGGGGAACAATTTGGTCTATCCTAAAATCCAGGAATAAAACAGTTACAGTAAATCGATCAACCATCGACGTATTTGCATCAATTGAACCATAAAGATTGACATCTTCTGCCACACCTATATTCGACGTCATTCCAATGATGACGTGATAACTTAAAGGACCTGGGATTTTTATAACATTAATTAAAAGACTTGCATTATTTGGACATATTCTTGAAATTGTGTATCTTACTATAATGAAACCGCTGAGAAATAAGAATTAAATTGATAAATAATCAGTCAATAGCCAAATGGCCTTCACTGGAACACAAACGTTACAAAAACGATCTCAGAGCTTGCAATTTTTAATTTATTAACACTTGAAATTACAATAAATGTATCACAGTTGCAGGTTTATGATATAATTTAACTAAATATTTTTTTTATAATTTATCAAATTGATAGATGATTTTCATTTCCAAATTATGATAAATTATCTATTAAATATGGTCCTCCGTCAACATTGGTCCTAGAGTGATGATATTGGTATCAATAAAAAATTAAAGTTTTTTTTCAATATTTTAGCTTTCGAATTGAAAAAAAAATTCTTCGGAAATTTCTCAATATTATGTCATATCTTTTGATATAAGACAAAATATGAAATTGTGTGAACCTAATTTTATTTCTCAATACTTTGCGCATCATGCAAAACATACATAATTACTCTACATTAGAATTTAACGATGATGATACAGTTTGCCTCATTGAAAGTAGAAAAAGTAGTAGATTTCAGGATAGCCATCATAACCAAATGATGTTTTTTTTTACTTCCAGAGTAGGAATTTTGTTACGAAATGAACTCTATTCGGTTTTATAAGTCCTTCCGCATCCAAAGAAACCAATAGCATCATATTAGCTAGAAATATTTACGGAGGAGATACAATTCTTTCCTAAAATTCCGTTTTCTATCATATCTAGTTTTCTATGGAAAAATTGTGATTTTCATGGCGAACAAAAAATATTCATAAGTCTATTTTATGAATTTGTTTGTGTATCGAATTGAAAATTTCACTATGCATACATAATAAGAAAATTAAAATCTTAGGAGACGTACCACTTAAACCATATCAGTTAAAGAGATTGTATGCATATTTATTATTTAATTGACCTCATCATATCCACGATCCACATGATACCATATTTGTAACAGGTGTTCATCATATGCAATTTACCAAATTCATAGTAACAGGTAAAATAACATAATTATAACATATGTAAACCTTACGTTATAACCATATTTTCATGTAAACGTCCTTCCAATAAATATTTTGTAAGTGAATATATAACTGTAATGCAGGAAAGTGGTAAAATACTCTACTGATAATATAAATATAAATTTTAATTCATTAACAGTGAAACATTTTTTATATTCTGCTCTACTTCCATTGACCATAATTTCACTATGATTAAACCTGTGAACAAGAGTGACACATTTACGAATATAAAACTATGTTAAAATGTTTGCTAATGAGCAAATTTGTTAAGTAAATGACGTTATAAAAGGCATAATATTGAAGAATCTGAACTCTTTTAGGCTTGTAAAGCGGCGTTTACACTATTAGTTTTGACTGTGGAGGCAAGTGTCAATCACAACATTCCCTCCCTCCCCACCACAAAATTTGCTCTCTTCATCTCGTCCACGCTTTGAAATCTGTCAATCCTAGCCATAGGTTGACGAGTTGAATGCTTGTCAGTCTCGCACCACAAATCGATGATGAAAGGTAGTGTGTGATAGTATTCCTTTTTATTTAGACTTTTTTTCGTTTTAAATATGATGAACCAATGCGTATCAATTTATTAATGGTAGTTTTTATTTTTTGAACAAAAATAATGGTGAAAAATTCATCGCCACTGATCATAGTTAATTGTGATAAATGGAACTGATTTATATATTTAATAAAATAGGATGAACGAGAAACATTTTACAATAATTTCTCAGCTAATATATATCAATGTAAGTGGAACGCCTTGAATTATTTTAATTATTGATATTGTCATCGAATTTTAAGATGAACATTGATAATCAAGATCATTTTCGATTTACATAAGCTATTTCATTAAGTTACATTGTGATAACTTAATGAATTTTCTGTTGTGCAATTTAAATATAAACAATATAAACAAATATACAACATAAAATTTTTTAAATATATAATATAAAGGTTTCTCTGGTGACCAATGTGTGTCGTTCAGAAATACTGACCAACTGTTTATAGTCTGAACGTCAGTCACTGAAACTACAAGAGTAGACTGGGGGGTGGAGAGGTGTGATTGACACTCACGTCCACAGTCAAAACTTATAGTGTGAACGCCGCTTAATGAACTACAACCTTTTTATAAAATGTTCATAATTGTCACTGTAACCAGCTGCTGATGAAAATATTTATTGGAATGTTTTTCTTTCTCTTTATTTCACCAAGAGAAAAATGTGAATATATTGAGCATTCATGGTTATTCATGGTCAACATAACTGAATATAGAGGAAACAAGTTAGGAAACTAAGCGTATTATTGAATTCATCATAGGAAATTTTTACCGTCCATACATCCTATTTTCTGTGTCGTGTTTCTCAAATTTTACTGAAAGTTTGTCGAGTTGTCTTTGAAACGGTTGTTTGTCTTGTTAGATCATTGTTAGTTCATAAATTTGATGCATTTTGGGAGCTAGTTACCTACTACTAATGAGGCAATCTTTGCGGTATAATTTTAAGATAATAATTAATAAATCATCCTCTCTTAGTGATGGAAGACTCAATTTAACATGAAAAATGTTATTTGTAAAATGTGACTATTTTAATTGATGAATACTTTATAAGAAAATAAATGGGGAAAAAATGAGTTAGGATAATTGGTAAAAACTGGTTCGGTTTGAACAATTGTCAAACTGTCAATAATCATTTGGTCAATAACCAAATGGTTAATAAAATTAGGGACAATAAGCAAATGGCCTCTTCCAACCACTCTTTGTTATTGTTTATCAAGAAATTTTTTTAGATTTCGATGAGAGGTGAAGAAAGTTTCAGAATGAACTACACTGGAGAGACTGAAGAAAGAAGCTAGGGAGAATGATATAAATATAGTCATTAAGGTATGGTGATAAGATATAGGGTGAAACGTTGGGTGGTGGCGTGAATGAAGGATTCGATCTATGATAGTTCTGCTATTACATTCATTAATGCTATCTAAGAAAAATATTATAGTTAACAGGCATTATGTCTACTTATTCATTCAGTTATAGTTAACATAATCTAAAACAATAAATATTTAAACTAAAACAAATTACATTTTATTTACGGGGACAGATAAAAAACCGCCCATCTCTGACTCCCCATCTCACGCCTCTACTCCATATCTCATCTGACTAACCACAACTTTCCTCTGGCTCACTGCTCTCTCCCCTCTCCTTCTCCACAAATTACATTTTTGACTCCTGTTTACGAAGTTCACAGCAATTCACTTCCAAGCAGCTGGCGCTCGAGTGAAAATATGCGGATGTTGGAGTTGCTTTTAGGCCTAATGATGAAGTCGAGGGGAAGTCTATCGAAAGAAACTTAGAATGTGTGGCAACGAGATGAACCTATTTGGAATTTGCTGAATGAGTAGGATTGTAAAGTCCACCTGTGAATAGTTATTTTATGAAAACATTCATGTTCAAATTTTATCTTTAGTGCTTTGATCGAAATATTTGATTTGATGCATTTATTTATATTTCTATATCTTTGAATTGGTAATATTTGCATTTACACATCGCTTTTATAGTGTGTATTAAAATATAGATAAAATTTGTAATTACCATTATACATATCTGATGTCAAAAAAATTTCCATCCGAATCGATTCACCGAAAAAGGGTCACCCATTCGATATTGCAAATTAGGTGCACTAACTGTAAATTGGATACAATTATGAGTTTCATTGCATTGTTCATTGTGACACGCTTTATCCTTGTTGAAATAACTAATGTTATTTCCGTAAACTTGAGCTAAGTGCATACCACAGCAATACTGATACACTAAAAGAGCTTCTCACTAAAATCTTTCCTAGCTCTTGAAACATGAAAATATATCAAAAGTATCGGTGATGCACTTAAATGTCATGTTTCCGTTATTAAGCTTATAGGATATTAAGCTTATTGAATATTAAATCTGATAGTAATATTATGAAATCACTTCAAATATTGTTTTCTGATCTTTCACCAATAGGTAGCAAATCACAAATAAATCTTTTATCCCCAGAAAAAGTTTGCCCTATTCTGTGCACGACACAAAGCCATTCACTTTACCTCTACGTTTGTTTAACTTGTACAAGTGAAATTTGTCTGCAATTCAGTTTTTATCTACAGCTTTCAGTATTTTATGTGATAAACCTGCACTGTGACGTAGTTAGTTTACTTTCCTATAACGTCTCAGTGTATGGGCTCTTAAGTGATTAGAATCCTACTCTATAGCATTTTCAGTTTCCTTTCTCTTTATATATCTCTTTCTACTAAATACTCATGGTACCATGCCCTAGAACCACCTTGCCACTATGGTTCCGACCTCAGGCCTCTGGTCCAAGCTTAACTGTATTTAAGGGTAATAATGGTAAAGTAATTAACACTTAAAGAGATTATATTCATTGGTCAAGCACATGTTATTACAAGTAATATCTCCACTAGAACGCTCGCAAGTTAAGGTCTCAAATAACTACGAACAGGAGATAAGGTGTGTAGCTCACGAGAGCGAATCGGTAACTGACTTGACTGTCACTTACTTACAATCATATAGGTTCGTGATGATAGCAATGCATACACAATTGCTGTGTTTGCTTTACCACATCGCTCCCCCCTTCCGAAAATTTCAAAGTTACAATTCACATTTTTCCAAAACTGCCAGCTGGTTTGTCTACCCATTGTTACTCTATATTGAACAATGTTCAGACGCTCACGCTGTTAGTGGAAACATGTATATTGGATCTCTTGAAATTTCCCGAACCGGTAATAAACATATTATTAGAAAATTGAAAAATTTAAGTTTTAATTCGTTCTAGAAATATGTAAGACTAATGTGCATTCACCAAATGTTCTTAAATTTTTAATCTTACCTATACAATCTTAATTTTGCTTTAACAATATTTTTATTTATTCTCAAAATAATCTAAGTTACTCCTACCAAATATGTCTCAGTTCAAAAATGTAACAACTTTTTCATTTTATAAACGTAATAACTTGCCTAATCTATTTGAGATCACACCCCTCCCTCCTAATATGTAGATTTTTAGTCTAAATATTAACAGAGACCTTTGATCACTCCAATACATTACACAAATTGTTACTGCATTTACATTTAAAAAAAAATTTATAATCAAAAAAAAATTTTCATTTATAAGAAATATATTTAATGAACTTAGTTATGTTTTATTTTAATAACCTTCCTTTTTTATTGATAAAAGTAATTTTTCATTTTAATTTATCATATGTTATGATATCGTATTTTATGATCTTTTAATGAATTTATATTCGTAATTGAATTTATATGAATTTTGATCATCTTTATCAAATTTTGAGACAGTTGTGATCTTTAAATTTAAATCTTAAAATTAACACCGAAAAAAAAAATTAAACTTAAAATTAACACCGAAAAAAAAATTAAACTTAAAATTAAATTCAATTGAAAAAACGATTATTATTAATTTTTACTTAAAATTACCCAAACTTAAAATTAAAAAAAAATTAAAAATAATGATCAAATTGAGTTTGAGAAAAAAAAATCTTAAATGCTGTTAGGTTTAGTTTTGGTAATTTCGTTTTTTGGCCTTCGTTTTGCCTGAGGCATTACTATAACTGTTGTCGCTTGTATATTAACTGCCTGATCATTAAAAACATTTACTGTTCCACCTAGTTCCCCTGATCTAAAGGGGTGCTTCGCTTTATCTGATTGAAAGCTTCAGTCGCCATCTTAGACCTCAAATTCCTAATTTCGTACATTTTCATATCTTCTTCTGACTTCATCTTCTTTGACTGATTATACCCACATACCAGTATCATCACAACCAGTAGTGTTAGAATTAACACTAAAATGTCGCTGAACAAGTCTGGTATTAGGTCGTACTTTGTAGACCCCATGTTTTTAATGGTTTGCTCCAAATGAGCCTTGTTCATAGAAGTTGATTTCTGGATCAGCTCCACTACTGAGTTCAGGTCAAAGTTTCTCTGAGTCTGTCCCATCGCTCCAGCTGATTACTTCTCACGACCTTGAATTACAGTTCTGTGTGTCAACCGGCTGTGAGTGGCTGAGAGTCAGTCACTGGCTGTTTATGGCTGAGGAGCTGTTGGCTGTGTGGGTAGCTGGGTCCTCTCTGCCTCACGTCACTGAAATCAAAACGATACTGTTAGATCATGGCCCCTGTTCATTTTTTAGGTATTTTATCATATTTCAGTCTCATTTTGAATTGATCATTTTTGCTTTTAAATTATTTCAGTATTTCATCCTAAATTTGAATATATATATATATTTTTTTTCAAATTTTCATTCAAACAATTTTACTACTACGTTTACAGAATATAATTCGTCTTATTCGTTACACCAACATATAAACACAAAATTTAAAATTAACATGCATACAACAAAAAAAAATTAATCCTCTTAAAATTATTATATGAAATTTTATATTAATAAAATTCATAATTCATCCCATCAACTTAAACTAAATACATACAAATATTACAATTAAAATTCATACAATTAAATACATACAATAATTCTCTTACTGAGCAAAGGAAATATTGTAGTTTGAACAATGAATTGTATGCTCTGTTTGTTTGACTCGCGTAAGCAAAAAAAATGTAAACATTTCTCTGACTCTTTGCATGTAACCGTGTTATATGTCACGTGTTCGTGTAAATGTAACATGTTACTCATGTTACTTCGTCTTATGTGTTCCTTTTGTGTGCTAAATGATGTTTGTTTATATTCAAATTTCTCATAATTTGATTTCCTGTTTAATGATGTTAATGAAATTATTTAATTAATTTGTTGTGAATTTTTCCAACTTAGTTAGATAATTTATATTGCTCGTTATCGTTTGATGTCCTAATTGAATTATAGCTTTGTTTTTTTTCACTTGTAATACTGTACCTGGTCCTATCCAATTTAATTGTAATTTATGTGTTTTTTGATGATTTCTAATTAATACTCGATCACCTATCTGTATAATTTTGTCTTTTCGTGTCTTATTGTGGTAAATTATGCGTTTGTTTGATTGATTAATTATATTAGCTCTTATCTGATCTTGAATAAATAGAGCTTGCCTGGCCTTGATTTTGACTATTGATTCTGATGTATCTAAATTGTAAATGTTATCCAAATTTTCTGCTTGAATATTTGGAGATGTGTCCCTCGCATAAAGAGCGTATGAGGGTGTATCCTTCAAGGTCAAATTGACCTGATTGTTAATTGTGTTTTGGACAATATCGAGAAACATGTCCCAATTATTGTGATCTACTGTGGCTACATAGAATCTTAATAATTTGTTAATTTTCTGGTTATTACGTTCACAAATTCCATTGGAATATGCTGAGTATGGTAATACCTCACATTTGTATATCTGATGTATTTCACTGAAAGTTCTAATTGCGTTAGACTTGAATTCTTTCGCACAATCCGACATTAACGTTTTGGGATATCCACAACGACTAAATGTTTTACTTAGACAATCAATTACTGTATTAGTTGATTTGTCAGCTACTGCGTGTAATTCGTTATATCTTGTCAACATACATGTTATTGATAAAATATATTTGTTGTTCGTGTCAGTTGTTATAAAAGGTCCTATAAAATCAAATGAAACTGTTTCAAATGGTGTATTAGCTACTGGGGCAGACATTAATTTAATTGGTGTATCTAGGCTTCCTTTAAGGATTTTGCAAACGTCACATCTTTTAATGAAAGATTCTATGACCGATCTTTCTTGAAAATGATAATATTTTAGTCGAAATTGAAATAGCGTATGAGCTAAACCACAATGGGTGTTAAAATGTATTGAATTAATTACTAAATTGATCATTTCATTTGGTATAACATAATTAACAATACTGGCTGCCCGAGTATCTATTTTCCGATGTTGATATAATATTCCGTCTAATATGAAAAATTCAGCTATGTTCCTAGATTTTCCTAATTGTTTTTTCTGTAATATATCCATTATTTCCTTACAAGCAAAGTCGTTTGACTGTGCAGTCTTTAGTCTGTTTAAAGTCCATGTTATGTCTTCCTGTTTAGGTATGTAGTTCAGAAATGGTTTTTCTTTGTTGATTTTATACAATTTAGATGTATCTGATTCTTGTTCGTTTTCTGAGTCTGTTTCTGAGTCATTGTCATTGTCGTTAATAATTTGTGGTACGTTTAGCTTAGCCCTCGATCTTGTGGTTGCTATATAATTTTCAATTGAATTACAACTTTCATTAGATGGTGTTAAAAGTTCACAATCATCTATTGTTTCTTCCGTTAAAGGAGTTAATCTACTAAGGGTATCGGCTACCACATTTCTCTTACCTTCAAAATATTTGATGGTACAATCATATGTGCTAGCCTCTATTGCCCACCTGGCTAGTGCCGTGTCTAAAGGCAGTTTATTACCAAAAAATGCACATAAGGGTTTGTGATCAGTTAAAATGGTAATAGGATATCCTAGACATAGATATTGAAATTCCTTTAAAGCTAGATGTATTGCAAGAAACTCTAGTTTAGTCGTGGAGTACCTTTTTTGAGTAGAATTTAATGATTTACTGAAATATGCGATGGGTCTTAATGTTTTGCTTTTGGTCGAATCTGGTTGTAGCAATGCTGCGCCAACTCCGATATTTGAGCTGTCAGTAAATAAATAAAATGGTCTGGAATAATTTGGATGTGCTAAAACCGTATCTGATGTCAAAATATTTTTGAGTCTAGTGAAACTAGCCTCACATTCGTCAGTCCAGTCAAACTTAGTGTCCTTCCTTGATAGTCTATATAATGGGTCGGTTTCTGACTAAATTTAGGTACGAACTTACGAAAATAATTCGCAAGCCCTAAAAATCGCTGAAGTTGTTTTACATCTGTTGGTCTAGATGCTTCTCTAAGTTTTTCGTTTTGGATACATCGGATGCCCTCAGTAGTGACTCGATGTCCAAGAAAATTAATTTCGTGTTTAAAGAATTCACACTTCTCTAATTTTAATCTCAAATGAGCGTCACGTAAATTCATTAGCACTTGGCCAATATCATTTAAATGTTGTTCATAAGATCGACTAAAAATTAGGATGTCATCAATAAATACGAAACATAGTTTCCCTAATACATTACTTAACGCTTTTGTCATTATTGCTTGAAATACTTTTGGACTATTGACATAACCAAATGGTAACTTTCTAAACTGAAACTTTTTACCATTTACCGCAAATGCTGTAAGTTTTTTAGACTCCTCGGAGAGTTCCACCTGGTGAAATGCACTCCTCAGATCTAAACTAGAAAATATCTTTGATCCACCTAAAGATCCAAGCATGTCGTCAACCCTAGGTAACGGAAATCCTTGTATATGGACACACTTATTTAATGATCTGAAATCTATTACGGGTCGTATTTCCCCATTCTTTTTATGAACAACGATAACCGGGAAGTTGTACTCGGACATTGAAGGTTCTATAGTGCCTTCCTTTAACATTGACCTGTTGACTTCTTCAAGTTGTTCTTGAAATTTATGTGGTATGCGGTACGGCATCTTGTTTATCACTATATTAGGATCTTTCATTACTATTGTGTGTTTACATATACTAGTAGTCCCGATTTCTTCGTCCTTGATCGTGATTACGTCTCTAAAGTCATTTAGTAACTGCGTCATTTTGTCTTCATACTCTGACATTCCACATGATATGTCAGCATTAACTAACCTTCTCGGTGCTGATGGCACTGTCTGAGAATTGTTTTCTACATCAGCACTTAATGTGCTGTCACGGCTTCTATCAGCGCTTCCGTCACGTGATATTTTACACTTCATATCTCGGTTGCCATGCGTTGTAACTAATGGCTCTCCATTAATTCCAACTGCATGTACCTTTGACTTTTCATAAATTAGTTCAGGGGTAACGTTTCGTTCAAATGGCTTTGGTTTTTCGTCACTCAACACGTTTCCTAACCTAGATTTATGAGTCCTTTTATTTAAACACTCCGATATAGTCGCTATATTTACTTCGACTTGCTCTTCGTACGTTTGGAGTTTACCAACTATCATATTGTCCCGTAATATGATATCACTATCCGTCGGATTCATTACGAAAACTGGGCATATTGACACTTGATCTCCCTCTTTTTTTGTGTCTTCGATTTTTATTAGTGTTTCGGCTATCACTAAACCACTATTGAAACTTCTTTTACCTATAATATAACTTCCTGCTTCGTTGTTTTTGACAAACCCATACAATATTTGTACGCTGTTTGCCTCAACGACTTGGCTATTTATATGAACATTTCCGTTCTTCTCGCGTTTTTTATTTTTATTCCTTGACTTCGTTTTTACCTCGGATTTCATAATCTCCGTTTGCCCTTTTTGTTGAGGTTTAAACCTTACTTTCGCAATACTACTGCGGCTGTTTGTTCGTTCGTTTATTTGTCTTATCAACGTTCTTCGTTTTGACCTATTTGAAGTAAGGACCAGCTCAGATATTAAGCAATCTGTGCTTAATAGTTCTTTAGTAGCTATTCTACGTTTTTCCATAAACGGAATTTTTTCTTCACCTAATTTTAATATTTTCTTATCAAAATCAATTTGCGCGTTCGTTAACACGTCCCTTCCTAATATTACATCATATGGTAAGCTGTTGTTGTTGATTAGTAAAGCGTTTACTGTTTGCTTGTGGGATTTCGACATTAGTTCAAATTTTACTTCACCTTTTACTTCGGAACGTCCGTTTATGCCTTTAATAGTTACGTTTGATTTTATTATGTCCTCGTGACTCGCCTTGTAATTAAAATTACGACTGTTTAAAATCGTTCTCTCGCTCCCTGAATCTATTAAAGCTTCCCAATCGAATTCTTTACTATGTAAAATTATCGTTGGCTTAGAAGTCCCTTTTATCGTATAATGACAGTCCATCAATCCGCTTAATTCATCTTTATTTTTTACTAATTGGACTGTTATATATGTTTCGCTCATTTTTTTATCCTCAACGCTTAACTCTTCTTCTTTTAATAAATCGAACTTATTTTTACATTCACAACTTGTGTTGAGTGACGATTTACCTTTGCTATTGAATTTAACGTGCACTGGATCTAATTTATTCATGTTCAATTCACTTTCGTACACGGAGCTACCGACCGTTTTCCCGTGAGACCTATCTTGTTTTTTACTTCTGTTTGTATTTACATGTTTTTGCGAAAATCCTTGGCCTGTTGAGCCCGACATTCTCTACCTATATGTCCTAATTTGTTGCATCGGTAGCACTTAATTGTTCCACTGCTGCTGTGAGGGGTAAGGGTAGGGTGGGGGATATTGTGTACGTATCTCTGCCTGTGGGATTGTTTTTGTATCTACTTCTGCGTGCATACCTACCTGCTGTTCCTCTGTCATAAGTGTAATATGCTTCTGTATCTTCTAGCATATCCTCGTGGAACTTGCCTTGATTCTCACCCTCGGGTTTTTCTATCAAAAAAGTTTCTGTGTCATTGAAATTCTTCTTTGGTATTAGAATTTTTTTATCATGTGGCAAAGATCTTATTTTCTTCGTTGTAGCAGACAGTAAATTAGCTGTTGTCTTAAAAGGACCTTCTACGACTCCTTTGATGATACTGGGGTTGATCTGTGGACCCAATATTGTTAAATACATTGATGTATTCATGAGATCTTTTGCGTGATTTTTTAATTTGCGTGTGAATGATTCATCGCTTTCAGTTGCTGTCCTTATTGGAAATTGGGCGTTCATTGTGTCGTCATTTAATATAAAATCCGTGACTTCGCCTATCTTTTCTAATGTACTTAAGATGTCACTGGCAGCTGTAGTCTCGTCCTTCAATTTATTTGTGTATAATTCATGACATACACTGTAGATATCCTTGCTGTCTTTCTGCACATATATGTCTTCTAGTACCGTGCATATTTCTTGGTATGTGCTATATTTAAATATTTTACCGTTGACAACGTTATTAACAGTAATTTGAAAATCTCCTAGCTTGCAATCAGCGCTCCTGAAAAGGATCTTCTTTTTTTCTGCGTCATCTTTATCCCCTAAGCTGGAAATATGATTATTTAATAGGCTGAGATGCTGACGAAACGTGTTCTTCTCCTCGAAAGCTGGATCCTCTGGCCTTCTTCTTCCCCTGAATATCGGCAATGAATCCGAATTTATGATCGTCGTACTTCGACTTTTAATTATCTCCTGGAGTTGAGCTTGTGTTAATTCAACCGACATTTTGGGTGGTTTTTTGGGGGTTGTTTTGGGGGTTGTTTTGGGGGATGTTTTGGGGGATGTTTTGGGTGGTGTTTTGGGTGGTGACTTGGGGGGTGACTTGGGGGGTGATTTGGGGGGTGTTTTGGGTGTTTTGGGTTGTTTAGTTTTCTGTACTCTGGGTTTAGTTCGTCTTCCAGATCTAAGTTCTACAGCCTCAGCATTAATCGCTTCGTCCTCTGAGGTTGGCATGTGTTTCCTACCCTAATGAGGTGTTATTGTGTACTTAAACAAGTGTGATGCACGTGTAATCACTAATTACGAAAAAAAAGGAAGAAAAAATAATAGGCTATCCAAAAAAAATAAATAATAATAATAATAAAAAATAATAATCCGTCAAACATTAAAAAATAATCATTCAAATAATAAATAATAAATGAAATATAATTTAATATAGAGCAATATTTGTTAAATCAATAAATATAAAATATTTATACTACCTTTCAATTAATAACGACACACAGCAAAGCTAAAAGAAATGCATGCACACGTACATCTATAATTATAACTGCTGCAGTAATGATTAATTACCTTCTGTTTATTCATCAACACAATTCTTGACTAAGACAGAACAGATTTATTCACCACTGACTAAGGTCTAACACATAGATCTTACTCCGACCGCTTCAGAAATGAGACTGAATGATAAGATGACATTTAGTTATATGTTATACTCAACTTTTGGTTCCATGTACAGTGGGTCCCGCTTATCAGGTTTTGTCGTTGATTTTTGCTCTGATGTTAACTATTATAATGTTAACTGAATGTTCACTGAGCGCTGTGCACTGTATGTTATGCACTGTATGTTAACTGAATGTTCACTGAATGTTGAATGATCACTGAATGTTGAATGATCACTGAATGTTTACTGACTGTTAACTTTTCACTGAATGTTGAATGATCACTGAATGTTGAATGATCACTGAATGTTGAATGATCACTGAATGTTACAGTTTGAATAAATACTTTTCAGTTGTAGTATTTAAACAAATTAGACTCTCAATTTCTGGTTGATTTACGGCTTTTTTGCATGTTGTTTATAATCGAATGTTTTCCATCACCATTCGTCAACGTGCAACGCTTAACCCATTACTGTCGCTTCCTCCCTCCGTGTTTTCCAGTTTCTTCCAGAATTTTCCAGAATTTTCCAGAATTTCCAGAATTTTTTTTTTTTTTCAGACTGGTCAGTCTTGTTGATTGTCTCTGCTCATTCAAATTTCAAATTAGGCCATCTGTACTCTCCTTATCCTTCCGATAATTTTCGAGATGCCGTTTGCTTGACCTTGAGTTGAATTATCTTTATACTTTATCACAAAAACTGAACACCTTAATTGGATCGTACCTTCATATAGGGTCGCAAAACCCGGTCTTGCTGTAATCAAATACTCTCCAATCAGATGGTTAACTTAGTTTTTGGTAAATTACAAAGCTTTCAATCTTTTACTTTAGTAATTGAATTTCCGCACATTAAATTCGAATTACTTAATCACGCACCATACGGCCACCAATGTGACGTAGTTAGTTTACTTTCCTATAACGTCTCAGTGTATGGGCTCTTAAGTGATAAGAATCCTACTCTATAGCATTTTCAGATTCCTTTCTCTTTATATATCTCTTTCTACTAAATACTCATGGTACCATGCCCTAGAACCACCTTGCCACTATGGTTCCGACCTCAGGCCTCTGGTCCAAGCTTAACTGTATTTAAGGGTAATAATGGTAAAGTAATTAACACTTAAAGAGATTATATTCATTGGTCAAGCACATGTTATTACAAGTAATATCTCCACTAGAACGCTCGCAAGTTAAGGTCTCAAATAACTACGAACAGGAGATAAGGTGTGTAGCTCACGAGAGCGAATCGGTAACTGACTTGACTGTCACTTACTTACAATCATATAGGTTCGTGATGATAGCAATGCATACACAATTGCTGTGTTTGCTTTACCACAGCACGTTCCACCGGTGAAACTAATAAATAAACTCACGATAGTCGGTAATGCATTTATTGGTGTCCAGTTTATTCCTGTACACTTACAGTCACAGCTTATCTGCTCCTTTCAGGGCTTTTAGGGTCAAATAAAGTGATTTATTAAACTGAGTTCGAGACAAAAGAGGGGACCGGTGAGAAAATTTGATAGGAAATATTGTTGCTGAGACCAATTGTAGAGGGAGCGAAACTAAAAAATAAACAATTTGTTTTTTTTAACCCTAATGAGTTTGACGTGTGATTTTTAGGCACATCTTTTTTTAATTACTTTATATCTTTTATGTCATTCGTTTACATTTACTGGCCTTTCTTGACTTCGTTCCAACATACATACCAAATATATTTTAGAATTTTAAAATTTAAAAAAAAATACGTATCGTCGTAAATCCCTGTAAATCACGTAAATTATGGAATAATTTGTACTTTGGTGACGTTTGGCAACCTAGAAATACAGTTTGATTAGCCAATAGCCCAATACGCACGAATTTGTTCACATTTTCATCAATAACAGATATGTACATGCGCAAGCTATGATTGGCTCACACTCCGCCCAATCACAGATCTGGTCTCTCAGTTGCCAACGTCTTAAATACTGATGTATTCATTTCTCCTTATATGTTCAATACTTTTACTTATAATTTGGTACACATTAGTCTAGTATATATACTAACAACATGTAAAAAATACAGTATCGTAGGTTTATAAATAAGAAATGTGTATTTTTAACACATAGTCAAACTATCCCGTTGATTTCGACAGTCAAACTCATTAGGGTTAAGGGGACCGACCCAGCTTTTGAAAAACTTTTTTATTATTGAAGCTACGATTGTGAAACTTTGTTCACATATATAAAATTGAATTCTACTGGGGGTGTTGTTTGTAAAAATTTTTCGATTTGACGAATTTAGAACGAGTTACACGAGTTTCAATTATTTTAAACCAATTTCGAAAAAAGCCTATTTCTTCCAAAGTGTTGAAGTTAGGGTACAGCTGATTTTTGCATTCGATGCTTCTGTAAATGGTCTCCGAAATGGCGCATCAGATTTATAAATTTTACTTTATTTTCCGAAATTTTTCGAAACAAATTTTTTTTCACGTATTGCAAAAAAAAAGTTTTTTTTTTTTTCAAATGAAGTTCACAATCAAAAATCTATTACGACATCTTGGAGACCATTTACAGAAGCATCAAATGCAAAAAACTGCTAAGCCGTAACTTCAAAACTGTTTGAGATTTTGAAAAAAATGAAAAAGAAAGTTGCAACATTTGCAACTGTTCAGGAGAGCAATAATAAGAATTTTTTTTTTTTTTTGTGTTTGGCACAAAATTCCTTCGGGCTCTCAAGTCCCGGTATTACGACCTCAAGGGTGCGGTTATCATCAGGCGCCACCTACTCACTGTCCTAACCCACAACTCCCAATCTCCCTGCAATTGACCCCTATTCTAACCTCGCCCCCGCTGTCTTGGGGGTAAGTAGCGTTATAAAATTTTACACACACCTACCTTAGTGTTATAGAAATACATTAAAAGAAGAAAAAAAAATTGGGTTAAAAAGTACAAAATCACTGGGTCGGTCCCCTTAAGAAGATCATAATTATTATGAGATTTTTCTTCAAAAATCTTAATGGGAAGAAATGTATGTAATTCTTGATGAATCAAATTTTGAAGGAAATACGCCCTTGAACAATGAAGATTAAAAAAATTAAAATTTCAAAACTCAATTCGAGGGTCGAGTTACCCTTGAAAAAGTAAGGACTCTACCCCCAGTTGAGAAACAACTTGGCCACCGACTATCACGCGACTTACAGTAACTATAAATTGGCAAAATGGGCACTCATCGGAACCACGGTTAACTTTCAAGATCACTCTGGAAGAAATATATTTCTTTATTGTCTAACGGATCAGTATAGTCTCCAAAGTTCCACACAAGCATTTGAAGGATGCCTTAAATTAGTAACTGGAAGCTTTCTATTGGTTTGTGGTGCAATCAACATATTATTTCTCCAAGAAATGCCCAATTTTTGTAAAAAAAAAGTAACAGTTCACTGTATACTATAATATTAACTAGCTCTAATTGATGGGAGAATGGATTGGGCTAGGGTGGAACCTGAAGTAAATTTAATTCTACTTGGTGTGTCTTGGACTTATTCCTAAATAAACATATTGTCCTCTTTTGGAGTCATATGAAAACTATAAAATTAATTACCTTAGACTATTAACGGTTGAAATTATTAAGTTTATAAATCTTGTTAAATCTTATTTATTTGGTTATGTATAATTGGATGATTTTGGTAACGACTGAGAAAACTGCTTGTGCGGGTACATTTATTTTATCCCAAGTTGATTGGCTCTGTGGCGCTTGAAGAATATTGTCTATTAGTCTACAAATTTTACAAAATTGTTTTGAAGATTTAAACATCGAAAATATCACTATTGCATATTTAATGTTTAAGGTGTTTGATGTTTTAAATATGATTTTGATTTTTCAACCAAATATAGTACAAAAAGGAAAAAATCTCTAATTTAAATAGCCTTGTGGCACCTGAAGGAATCAATTATATGAGCTCGGATTTCAGTATACTTATTACTTAATCGGTGTCCGGAAAACTGCCAGGCGGAAAACTGTCGAAGCGGAAAACTGCCAGTCACTTACTGGCAATTTAATAACTTTAGTCACTTATAACAAATATAATTACCATTTTCAACTTATCTGCTAATTCACGTACATTTTAAAAAACATGTTAAGTTACGTATATATATATATATTATATCTATACAGGATCTAATATATTTATATAAAACCTTCAAAATGTTATAGTTACTCGTATATATTTTAGAACACATGGACTTGAATTGTGAAAATGATAGTGATAAAAATATAAGGATACAAGTATATATAATTGAGATTAAACATACATATAAGTTGATTTAACCTTCACTTAATTTATTGTACATTATTGAAGTTATATAATTGTGAGAATATTTAATTATTTAGTTATACCAGATAACTACACGAGGTTTAATGTTTGCATTGGAATCAAAGGATTTATACCTTACATCAAAAACAAATTAAATACAAGAGTCTCGAAGAAGCAGTCAGAAAGGAAAGTGGTTCTATTAAAAAAGTCACAAACTACAGTCAATGACAAGACTATAATGGATGTAGAAAAGTTACTCTGTGAATGCAGTCAATAACCAATGCCAGTCACCGAATTCATTGATGTATGTTTGACTTTTTGAAACGATATTTGTTTATAAAAACTTCCCAAGAATATTTTAATTAAAAGAAAACTGCATTCGCCCCTTTTTTAAGGAGTTAAACGGATATTCATTTGTCATAGTAATAACTATATAGATTTTGTATAAAAAGGAAAAGAACAAAAAACATGTTAAGTTACGTATATATATATTATATATGAATATAACACCGTCTACAGATTTAAAATTTAATTTCTTCAAAACATATGGAGTTAAAAAGGCAACGGATTTAAAGAATGAAATCTTATCTCCATCTTTATAATCAGAGACTAGTTTTGTTATCCGTACATTTATATTTCTATTTTTTTTCCTTTTGCGGCCATCTTTTCCGTTCTCGCATGTCATTTTTTTGGTATTGGCCAATGCTTCTTTTTTTGAGAGGTGTTTTTAATTGCCAAATAGTGGGATGATTACGGGGTAGTGTTCTAGTCATAGAGTTACTAAAACCTTCATCATTTGTCCTAGGCGTATCATTCTCAATTCTGGAGCACAGATTTCACAAATGGATAGGAAAAAGTGCTGTCGTTCATCTCCTTGAAGCACCCCTCCCTCTCCAAAGTCCAATGGAAGTATGCTCGAAATAACTAATAAATTCATCAGGGACATCTTCGTTATTGCAGAGCTCCTCAAGCCCATAGATAACATCAGAGCACGGCAAAAAAGCAAGAGCTGAGAAACAACGGATCTTTAGATTAAAATCGGGTTCGTTGTGATATCGATTTTTGTAGCCCAAATCTACAATCTTCCTGTATACGGATTGTCAGAAATGAAAAAAGCAACCGTGTAGCTCAACATCCGGGAAGATTGAAAGCAATGAATGTATCAAAGCCTTCTCGAAATCACACAACACAACGTTTGGACTTTGTTGGATTAACTCATGGACTCTTGAATATAAATTATTATAGCATTCTTGTGTTTTGTTTGGGAGCAAAGCAAATTTTTGTGGGAAGGAATGACTTTATATAGTAACATGAATTGTAAAAAGTTGAAAATAAATATTTGGAGATACCTTGAAGGTACCGACTACTAACCAGTTCCGGTATTTTTTTAAGTCCATAAGACCATTTGCGGAGGCAAAAATAAGAAGCCTATGTTCGTCGTGTGATCCAGAGTCGTATTGCAGAAATTGTTGGGAACAGCACTTTTCTTGAGATAGAGCCTGCGATCAAAATCTTTACTGTCAAAATGTTTATCACAAATGCTTGCATGTTTAATATTCACTTTGTCTTTTACAATTATTGTTTTTGTAGTTTTTTTGTTTGTAGGAAACCTAAAGAATTTGCATATTTTGGCCCTACTGTTTGCAGAGCAACCAAATATGGCACAAACACCCATTCAAACAATGCAATAAATGAAGAATATAGGACTTAGAAGTCAAAAGACACTGTTCGCTGCGAGGCACGATTCCTAACCTTCCTAACAACTGCCAGCATATTTTTCATAATCCGCGGTTCCACGGAATAGGAACGAATTTGATTTGTCGCAGTTGTCGTACAAAATTCTGTTCAGCTAACCTTCTGTATGTCTATTAACCTTGAGTCAGCATGCCATGTGCGGTTTGTATCGAGGCACTCTGCAGTAGCATGCGGTTAACATAGCCGTTCCCAGCCGTAAAGGTGCCTTTACACGGTAAGTGCTCAGTGCCACTTTGTGGTGATATTGCTCTATGCCACGCCCACTTTGCTACTTGCCCCACCCTTTTGGGCAAAACTTGGTGGTGACCAAGCTATCGCTCTGAGAGCGAACGCTCACCACAAAGTGCCACTGTCTGTCAGTAGCGATTGCCAGACAATCAACAACCCCTTTCATTGGCCTAGTTGAAGAGCACCCATGCCTATGGAAAATAAAATCTAAAGATTATAAAGATAAAACACTAACAGCGTTAGCGTTTAATAGCATATTAGATGCTAACCACGATGCTAAAGTGTCAGTGCCCACCAAAGCACATTCTGCTCGTGTAAAGGCGTTGAGCTAATTGGTGAGCAGTGTGGTGAAAAAAGTGTGGTGAATAGTGGCACTGGCCAGTGCTCGTGTAAAGGCCCCTTAACAATCGTGTTATCTTCTCAGTGTCGTTTTAGACACGAGGGTGAGTGCACGCGTATGCGTCGATCTCAGAGCTGACAGAGTAAGTTGAGTAACGGTTCTCGTTAGCACATCAGCTGATGTTAACTTACACATTATTCTTCAAAATACTTAAAGTATCTGATCATTTTGCTCAATAATTTTCTGATCTTTGGACATTTAACTGATGTAAGAAGATTGATTGAAGAATATTTAGGCAACAGATGCAACGTTAATGACTTCAATAAGCGTTTGGTGGAGCGCGTACTAGATGCGTGCACTCTTCCTCGTTTATGAAACGTCACAGAGCCGTGTGCAAATGCTCCCTGAACTGTCAGTCTGTCGCTAGGGTGACGTCATATGTGTGCTGTGACGTCACCACACAACACAGCAGAACAACAAGGTGCTAACACGATGGACACACTTATACGTTGTTGGTTAGTCGTTACCAATTTGTGAGTCAATGGCCAAAATAATATAGCGTCTTGCGTGACGCTTTCAAACCTTAGCAAATCGCGATCTGCCGGTAGTGCTTATCAAGACATGATTAATGTAGGGTGTGCTATAATGAGCGGTCGCGCGATAAAACTTTTTTATGATGTTTTCATACAATTTTCGCAAATGAAATTCTTGAGAAGTTTATAATTTTGCACTGAAAACTAATTTTTAATGAATTCCATTATGAATTTAATAATTAATGAATAATATATCGCATAACATCACACAGCAGAACTGTTTTAAATATATACACATAGTGAGTTGCTTTTACGGAACTTTGACATTTTTCTCACAATGCATAATTTGTATTAACACCTAATTATTATTTGAATACCTAACTTATTATCATTAATATAGTAGAAATGCAACATTTGTGCATAAGATAATAGCTTTAATTTGACTCCCGTTACCATTATTTAAGTATACTGTAGTGTGAATTACGAATTATCGGTCAGTTTGATATCTTCGGTCATATAAGAAAAAACGATATTACAATTGTTATTTAAATTTTATTGTAGATACCAACTAAAATAGAATTTACCTAAATAACAATTGCAATATAGTTTAATCTTATATGACCGAAGATATGAAACTGACCGATAATTCGTAATTTTCCCCAGATGTAAGAATTCATTTTCCAATATTGTTTCGATTTCAAAAGAGGTAAAAATATATAACGTGTGTTATTGTAGGGAAAACACTAGTGGGTAACATTATTATAATCATCATATATTATTATTATCTACAGAGTTTGATATAAGTATATCAATTTGCCGATGTTCAAAGTTACCGCTACCTGTATTTAAATAATATAACGCGTGGGTTAGTCACTCATAACATCTTGCGATTGAAGTGTTTACATCTTATAATTAATTAGATAACATTCATTTGAGCAAGCCATGATGATATTTGATATGGGTATAGTTGTGAATATAGATAGATGTCAAGAGAGAGCAGTAAAACCCTCGCAAATCATATACTCAAGGCGGAGCGAGCTGTGCAGCATACCTCTCCTCACTACGTCACTATAGCTACTACGGTTTTGGACACTCCGATTCAGCGTCCTGCAATCGCTGAAACACTCACTCAACCGTGAATCTGCCGTATCTGAAGTAGCGTGAAGGATAGAGTTAACAATCACTTAATTTTTAATATACAAGATATAAATTATAAATCTTCTAAATATTTAAAATCCTGTATAGATATATGTAAGTGTCTTAACAAATAAGTTAAAAATGGTCATTATAATTTCTTTGTGTGTACTGAAGTTTGGCGTACTGAAAAAAATAGCTTTGTTGAAATACTATTTTTAATAGAATATTACAATGTTCTCAGAATGTGTTTATAACCAAACAATATTTCAGAAAAGTAAAGAAATACATAAATTGCCTATAAGTGACTGGCAGTTTTCCGCCTGGCAATTTTCCGCTTTGACAGTTTTACGCTTGGCAGTTTTCCGCCTGGCACCCTATATTATCTTGATTTGTTAACCAAACTCAGCATTGAAGAAAAATATATCTAATTTCAATTGCCTCGCGGCATCTGAAATAATCATAATCATATGAAGTCAGTGTTCAGGAAATTTATTTTCTAATCACAGAGCATCAAGATTTTACTATTGAATCTTTTATTTCGGAAAAAATTCAAAAATCACTATTTTCGCTCCGACCTAATACATAAATGGAACACCATTTTCCTATGTGATGTTGATGCGTTTTACCTTATAAAATATGTAAATAAGTATTATTAGAAAGTGTTCATTTTTAATATTCTTATGTTATTTATAAATAGAAAGATTTTTTAACAAGATAAATCAATTATTTATATTTAGTTCTGTATATTTATTTCGTTTTACTATTTTTTTTTTCATTTCAATAATGTTATATACAGTAGTACCTGTATATGCAAATGCATTATTTTGCATGTACCACTGGTGGTAATATCGTGCTATCAGAACGCCATTTTGGGTTCTGATTCCGATTCATTATCAACTCATAATGTAGAGTAGTACGAGTAAAACAAATGACAACATCCTCCCATGACTCAGCTGTCTCCTTATTATCTGTGGCACCGCCGTAAAGTCGTGGCACAAGTGGCAAACCTCTGATATCAGGCATGGATATTTACGTGTTCTCCTAAACACCATTGTTCTACGTTTAAATCATCAAAACGTGATAAACATAAATAGAGACTTAGGTGGCTCAATTTCTTACACTGTCTCCTTATCCTGGATACAGTTTAGAAAAGAGAGAAACTTTTTTCAATTAGTTTTTCTAAAAGTTACAGAACAACGTCCCAATTTCCTTGAACAAACATACATTTAATAGCTGATATTTTGAATGAAATTGATGCCAATTGTCTCATAAAAAAACAGAACTCCTTCAACCATGCACTTGAGAGTATTTCTCATATGTTGAGAGAGAGATAAGAGCTTGTGGGAGACAGTGATGAAAAGAGAATATTTGATTGATGGTACATAACAATAGGAATTGATCACCTAGTCATTGAATAGAAGGTGCAATACAATAGGAGTGAATTTCTTTATCATATATATTAAAATAAATTACTTTTTTAGTATTTTATTTATACCAAATAATGTTTTATTTCTTATAACATTATAATCAAAAACTATATATGATATAAAGTGTAATTAATACTAATTCAACATTAAAACAGATATTAATAATAACAATGTTAAGCTCAAATATTAGGAATTACGCCAGACATGCTCATTTATCACAACATATCTTTGAATGAACATATTTGATTAACAAGAGCATAGGAATTACCTTAAGTATTTACATATGGATTTACATGGGCTTAGTGAGCTTGAACAAGCAATCCCACTTGTCAAGATAAGTAGAGGTGATTAATCTCAAGGGCTTCAATGTAGTCCAGATGTAGAATCATCTGCTTGACAGTTGGATGATAACTGAATGGCAGTGAAGATTAGAATTGGGGAACTAATATCATTGCAATCAGAATGATCTTAGTATTGAATATATATGCTACATAAATACTTATGATTCTCATTAATGAACCTTTTAGTTTTGAATACTTGAATTGCGAAAAAATAATATGGAAAGATTGCAGTATTTCAGTTTCAATAGAAATCCATATTAAAAATAAGTGTATTCTTCTATAATTTATATCTTTATTTGATTATCTCAACGTGAGAAATGACTCTCACGGTAAAAAGAATGCGAAGGAAGCAATTAATTTGTTTATTAATGTTTGATTATTGATGAGAAATGAGTTCTCGATTTACTGAATAGTCGAAAAGACTTTGTGAAAAGTGCAAACTTGACATTAGTTTGATAATAAATAATACTAATATTTTTCAATACAAGCATCTTAATGAATATTCTCAAACATTCCTTAATATTGGCAGTGAGTTAAGAACTATCTGTCATTAAAATTAATTGCATTTTGTATCAGTCTAGAATCGCTAAGACAACAATAATGTTTAGCTTCCACTGACTTGGAGTACATGATAACGAATGAATTTGTGAGAAAGAATGTGGTGTAAATGAGTTAATGAATACAATAAAACAACCAGTGCAAATTGTTAGTAAGAAAGAGCATTTTGGTGAAAGTTATTTCTTTTATGACTTTCGTTTACGACTTGCAAAATTAAATAATCAGAGCATCGTATGATTTTAAAGATATGATATCTTAAAGATAAAGAGATTTTAGAGATTTTGATTAAATTTTAAATCTTATTTTTAACGTTAGATTATTGCAGTTAAATTAATTTTCTAAATTAAAACTAAAGAAAATGAATAAAAGATAATATAGAAGCAGTAATTTCTAAAACTCCATAATTATAAAAATAATTGTAAAGTAAAGTAGCAAACATCCTTTAATCTTATTTTAATAGTTATGATCTAATGAAGAAAATTTATTATGCATTCTTAATTAAGTTAATTTATAGATTGATTAATTCATTCTATGACCGATCTTAATAAATTAAAATAATAAACATTTAAATTTAATATTTAAATATTTATTTTTAATTGTCTCTAAATTAATTAATAAAATATCATTTTTTCCATTAAAATCTTATAAATAAATCAAAAGTATTTTCCAGTTAATTTAACGGTCATTTTGATAATTTGAAATTTTGTTTTTATAATTTATGAAGTAAAGCTAACATTTCTTCACATTAAAATTTGAAACAACTTTTCTGAGAGGGATGAGATAACCATAGCTTCTAATGTGGAAGAACCCGACACCAACAATTACTCTCATGACTTGATTGCCTTGTTCTCTGGTCTTAAGCCCCATTGAGCATTTCTGACCGTTTCATTTGAGACATTACATCAGGACTGTTTGACTTAAGACCAATGAAGGCCTTGTAAAAAATGGAGGCACTAGTGTCATTTAGCTGCCATATGACCTGCCTGCGTATTTTCGCATATTTAGAGGTGAAATTCTTTTTCTTGTACCCTCATCTCTCCTTGAGTTTGTGTCGGGATTTTTCACAAAAGAAACTATTGTTCTCTTAACCCTTCCAAGTTATAAAGCTAAATATAGAAGAGTCATCCCTTCTGCAGGACCTGCCACAATTTTTACCCTCTCGGTAGAAGTTAATCGCCCATTTTTTGGCCTTATCACAGAGCTCCAATAAAGCGATGGACAGTTAAAATGCCTAAAAAGTACATAAACGTTCATAACTATATAATTTCCGCATGGATTCAAAAAATATTTCAGCAAGGTACTAACATAGGAGCAATCTTCCAGTGACCAAAGTTTCACTACTGTACGATCAATATTATTAAAATTACTCACAAAATAGTGATCTGCAATAAAGTGATGGACGCAGTGTATAATATAAAATTAAATATCTTGATAAATAAAACATAATTAATAACGATATCTTACATATAATAAAATAAATATACCAAAAGAGTTATTTATGGTGGAATACGGAAAATTACTCATAGTTCACTATCAATTTTATATGGCCCACCAATATTTTCTCCCTTGATAACACTTGAAAATATTTTAGTTATACTCTTATTGAATTTATTATTATCATCTCCATGTATTCTTCGCCAATGTAGTTTCTGTATAAGAGAGATTATTATGTCTGGGCCATAGAAGATTAGATAGGCTACCCCTCTTGAATCTTCGGTAGCCCACCAATATTTTCTCCCATGATAATACTTGGAAATATTTTAGTTATAATCTAATTGATCAAATTTATTGTATGTATCAGTGAGAATGTTATGTTGGTGTCAGAGAAGATAAGATTAATCTTCGGTTGCCCTCCATAAGTTCATCTACTAGAGAAAGTGTGGCACAACGTGAACTAAAATGAAAATAACTTCATATAGACAAAAAAATGCAGACTAACTTTAATATTTAGTGAAAAGGCCTTTGTTATCGATGACTGCAGCACACCTTCTACCTCAGGATTGAATGAGACGGCGATAATCATCTCGTGACACTTTCGCCCACTCTTCTTTGAGTTTAAGCCAAAGATCTTCAGTGTTACTGAGATTCCTGGCACTCAAATTCTTCCCCAAAGTGGACCAAAGGTTTTCTATTTGATTTAGGTCCGGACTTTGCGGGGGCCAATCCATTACAGCCACATTTTGCTCCCGAAGAAACTCCATCACGTGTTTATCTTTGTGGCAGGGGGCGTTATCCTGCATGAAAATGGGCGATTCGCAGGCAGAAGGTTTAAGTATTGGGATGACATGATCTCGTAACAAGTTCTTGTAGATAGTTCCATTAACTCTGGTGTTTAGACGGACGAGATCAGTCGTCCCTTCCCATTAAATCATGCCGAACACCATATAACGCTGCCCCCACCAAACTTGACTGTTTTCTTGGTGCACTTTTTATCGAATCTTTCGTGACAAAGTCTTCTTACATATTTTTTCCCGTCAGATCCAAATAGATTGAACTTACTTTCATCGGAAAAAAATATATTTTGCCACTGATGGTCGGTCCAGAGTACATGATCTTCGGCGAAGCTCAATCGAACTTTCTTGTTTTTGATGCTAATTAAAGGCTTCTTCGCGGGTGACCTTGCAAAGAGGTCAATTTCGCTGAGGCGTCTAGACACGTTTCTACTAGAAAAATTGACATCGTAGGAGGTACTCATTTCACGAGAAATACCTTCTGCCGTCTGAAACCTATCCTTTAGTACCAATTTCCTCATAATCCTATTGTGTCTAGGAGTGGTGTTTCGCGGTCTACCCTTCTTCTTCGGTGGTGAAACTTTCCCAGTCTCCTTGCAGTCCTTTATTATTCTTCCCACAACACTTTTGGACAACTGCAAGTCCTCGGCTATCTTCCGGATTGAATTTTTATCTTCATAAAGTTGTACAATTCTTCTTTTCATGGAGGCGGTCATTTTCGGTGCCATTGCTATGATGTAACCGGCTAAAATGTAAACAAAGTGGTGCAAACGACTTATTATTTTTTGCCATAGTGAGAAATGTGGATAAACTGACTTTAAATAGTATTTTTCCAACATTGTCCCACACTTTTGGCACTGTGATTTTGAGAAAAAAATTGACTCCACCATAAGTTTTTTTCTATCCTACGTATTAAGCTGAAATTTTATATCATTATTGAAACTATAAGTGGCTACATTGAGAGTAAAAACTATTTGAATCCATTGCAAAATATTGCAGAAATGGTAAAAAAACAGAATTGTCCCACATTTTTGTCCGCTAGTGTAGGTCATAAGGAGACCACACTCAAATTTGCCATCCTGTCGCTCTGCCAACATGATTCTCATTATACCATCCGCATCTTCATTTTCTGTCTGTTGATACAACCGCAGTCTAACATCTTCAAGTGAGGGACATTCTGCAAGCAGGTGCTTGACAATCAGAGGAACAATGCACTCCTCACAATATTGTTGATGTCTATTTTCCATTAAATGTTGATGGGTGATCTTTGTGTGTCCAATCCTGAATCTAGCCAATATTATATCGTACTTTCTGTTTTTGGTAGTGCTCGACTGCCACATTTTTATGGTATTTTTCACCTTTTGTAGTTTATTGCCTTGGGTTTCCAGCCATTGTTCGGTCTATTTCTCAGATATTTTTCGTTTGATTATCGGGTACCAGTCCCTACACGGAATCTCCTCAATACTACTCTGTACATCTTCCGCAGCAGCATGACGGGCCACCTGGTCTACTCTTTCATTTGCAGCGATTCCAACATGTGCTGACTCCAGCAGAACTCATCAGATTTGCCCATTCTTTCGAATTCAAGCAGCCACGTAACAATCTTGTTTATTAGAGGATGTGTGGTGTCATGATGCTCGGTGACTTTGATTACACTGCGAGAGTCACAGATCACAACAAAATTGATTTTGTTAATAGCACGGACAATTTGCAGGCCGAACAAAATTCCATAGAGTTCAGCTGTGAATATGGAGCTTACTGTCATCAGCTTCATATACCCTGAGCCACGGAGACTTACAGCAGAGCAACCAACACCTTCCTCACTCTTAGAGCCATCATTGTAAATCTGAAACTGGTTACCATGACATTCGTTTGCATGGGAGTAGAAGAGTTGTCTCATTACATGATCACTACATGAATATTTCTTAGGGGACTCATATGATGTACAAAGAATATTCGGTGAAAGTTGCCACACATGGGTGGCTCCGTACTTAAATGGTAAGGTGGAGATGATGATGTTGAGATAATCTGTTCCATTTTTGATTCGATATGATATATGCTTAATTATAGATCAATTTTCTTCAGTAGGTAATTGAACAATATCATAAACTGATGACGTGGGTAGTTGCAGTGTTCTTGCATAGTATTGTAGTATCAGTTGCTCAAGACGTAGTTCCAAGGGAGGTTCCCCACTATTAGCATATAAGCTCAGTACAGGAGATGATCAGTAAGCTCCAATGTAGAGTCTGATGGCTGCATTGTGCACCAAATCGAGCAGCTTTAAGACGGCCTGAGATGCTGAGCTGTAAATCATCGACCCATAGTCGAGTTTAGATCTGATTACAGCTCTATATAATTTTAGCATTGTGATGTTATCAGATCCCCACGTAGTGTGAGATAAGCACTTTAGTAGGTCTAGTCTTTTCAGGCATTCTTGCTTCAGAAAGATGATGAGTTCTTTCCATGTTAGTTTGTAGTCTATTGTTATGCCAAAATATTTTATTGATTCTCTATTAGGGATTATTAAAATATTTAGTAATAGTTACAGAGGAGTTTGGAATTTTCTTTTTCTATGGAAATGAATGCAGTTTGTTTTGGCAGTAGAGAACGAAAAACCATGGGTGTTTGCCCACCCGCTGATCTTGGTGATGGCACTTTGTAGTCTTCTCTTAATTCCAGGAATATAGTTGCCACTACAATATATTAGTAGGTAATCAACATACAATGAAGCCCTCACATCAGACGGCACACAATCCAAAATACCCTTAATAACCAAGGAGAACAAAGTGCAGCTCAACATTCCACACTGGGGAACACCCTGTTCAAGGACATGTGGTGTGGAGAAAGCTTTTCCTATTTTCGTTTGGAAGTATCTGTCAGACAAAAAGTTTTGGATGTAGATAGGAAGCTTTCCTCTTAGTCCAGCATCATGTATAGCAAGGAGGATACCATGCCGCCAAGTAGTGTCATATGCTTTCTCCATGTCAAAAGAAACACACAGGATGTACTGTTTATTATTCAAAACATCAGTGACATATGAGGTGAGTCGGCTAAGAGCATCAATTGTACTATGCATTTTTCGGATACCAAATTGATGCATCTTAATTTTACTCATCGACTCTAAAGCTGTGATTAGTCTATTATTGATCATCTTTTCCATAAGTTTACCAACACAGCTTGTCAGAGAGGTAAGTCTATAGTTTTCCTCTTTCGTAGGATCCTTTCCAGGTTTCGCAAAGGATAGCACAATGCTGGAGCACCACTGTGATGGATATGTCCCACTAGCAAATATTTTATTCATTATGGCAAGTAGGAATCTGAGGCAGGTGTCGTGTGAACTTCTTATCATAGAGTAGCTAATTCTATCCTCTCCTACTGCTGTATTTCTACATTTTGACAACATTCGTCTAAGATCAAGGATTGTTAGAGGGCTATTATAGTAGAAATCATCACGGGAAGCAAACCGGAGGGGCACCTCTGCTATTCTTCGTCTTCTTTTGAATGCAGGCGAGTACGCTTCATTACTGCTCACTCGTTTATAATGAGATGCCATCATCTCAGCTACTTGTTTCTGGT
Source organism: Caprella mutica (assembly GCA_947561585.1). Classification (NCBI taxonomy): domain Eukaryota; kingdom Metazoa; phylum Arthropoda; class Malacostraca; order Amphipoda; family Caprellidae; genus Caprella; species Caprella mutica. The sequence continues at coordinate 94,116 of CANNZV010002268.1, forward strand.
CAGTAATATGATTGTCCCTTCTGGTAAGACATGGTTTATTACTTTTATATAGGCCTCTCTAATCTCGAACTTTTAATGAATTATCATAAAGTTAGTTTGAAGAGTGAAGCTGATAATATGATCTATTTTGCGACTATTTTCTTTGTTAGTTATGGAGCGTGAGGAGGTAAAGAAAATTTGGGTCACCAAAAATAAAATGGTGGAACAAAATCTCGTTACTGAAAATTCATGAGAGTTTCAGTCAATTATATTATTATTATTATTGGAGAGAAATGTTGCACCACGTAGCTACTAATTATTATACATTAGTTTTGCATTCCAAATATATTCCCTTAAATTAAATTAATCTTAAATTAAACTTAACGAAGTTAACTTTACTCTGAGAGTTAAGGTTGTACAGTGAAAAATTAGGAGGTTCTTTTCTTACCTCTTCAATGACTCAACATTATTATATTTTTTTTCCCCAGTTGGGATGCAGTAAAAATATCTTCGATTTAAGATATAAATTGATAAAATTGAAGATATATTGAAATGCGTATTTCTTTATTCATATATGTAGTAAAAAAAGGTAGCCAGGACCAAATTCTAAATGAAATTTGTTTGTCAAACCAAATTTTTTCACACTTTACCAACTGACAATCAGAGAGTTTGCACCGAACTTGAGTCAATCTGCAATTCTTGTTTTTAATTTCTTCTCTAGAAACATTCTGAATGTTGAGAATCGGTGAAAAGGAAGTTTGGTGGAATTGGCAGTGAGTCGATACAAATGACGACTAACTTGGAATAAGGTGAGAGTTAAGGTCAAGGAAATTTTTAAAAAAATATTCCAGTATACTTTCTAGAATAAAAACAAATGTTCTCTTATTTCTAATAATATAAATTCGCACACAGATTTAAAATATTTTATTGGTATCGGACATTTTCCTTTTGATTGAATTCCATTCATTACTCTTCTTCAGAAAGGATATGTCACGTACGGTGGCTCTTCTTATAACTAATTTCTCTTTATACCTCAAGGCCCCTCGTGATTCATTTTATCTCGAGTGCTGAGCCACATGACAGAAAAATATTTTCCGTGATTTATTCTATCTCAAGATCCAGGCCACGTGAGACTAAATTTTACACGGTTGCTAAAAGAGAAGGAGAAGCTGTAATAATTTTGAAATAGATTGGATTAAATTGGCCAGTACTAACTCAAGAGCACTGGCTAACAAATCAAATGGTAATTAAACTAAAGTTTAATTTCTAAATTCCGATTTTAATATTACCTGAAACCGATTAGATATCTTGAACACAATGAATAATTGGAGTAATTATTGTGCTCATGCTATACAGTAAGGATTTTTTCACCATTTACAAATTCACTAATTGAAACTGCAATGATTGTATTTTGTGTAGAAAATTTGAATTAGTTGGGAGCAAGGCGACGAAATGGCAATATATGTAATTAATGTGAAAGTATCTTCGATATTTTAAAATATGTACTACAAATGCAGTGATTCTTTTCTCTGATAGTACATCATCACAGTGACTCTTTTCACTGAAAGTTCACCTACCACACACACTTATCTACATAATTTAGTGCCTAATTCCTTATAACTATTCTCTATTCTTGAATGTGCAGTTGTGCATATCATTAATCAAGTGCATGAATTTAACTTGATTTTATTTCCTGCTTCATTAAGCACTTGAAAATATGTATCTTGAAGGATAGAACAATAAGTATAAATTAGATATAAGTTGCAGGTGAATTTAATTTGATTTGATGCCGTTTCCCCTCAATCTCTTCATATATTAACGCCTGTAACAGAGTCTGATACTTCGTTACGAGACCCATTATAGGAGCCGTTAACCTTATTTTAAAGCTGGATAAACTTTCTCACTAAAATTTCAAAAATTAAGGGAGGAGATTCATTTTGTTCTTAATATTGTGGAAGTTTGTAATCAAAGATATGAAATTGTTAATTCTTCTAGAGAATATGAATCTCCTTTTTTCTTACAGAATATGATTGTAAATCTTTGGAAGTTAATTAACCCACTGCTCTGGACTACTCTGATTCACATATTTCTTGTTGTAGATGAAATAATTCTAGTAATAGATTTTGTAATATTTACACTAAATGCTTATTCATTGGTTCATAGTGATATGCCTGTTATCATTTTAAGTTTTTATTTTTATTTTAAGTGCATTTTACCAATTGCGTATGCTGTAAAAGAAACAAAATAATCATTAACAATACTCGTGTCATATCTAAGATCCAATTTTTCAATTTTGTTCTCCAGTTTACCATTAGTGATGAATCAATCATTAGGTTTTTTAAGTTCTTTTGTCCAAAGTATCAATTAATTACTTTTTTATCCTGTATTTCATCGACAAAATCTCGCACGAATATCAGCCTGTTTCACTCGACGAGACTTTTTTAATTCGCTCGAAAAAGATGTATTGACTTGACGGGAAATGTTTGAAGAACAAGCGGCTTACGTGTCTGATAGTGCAGGAACTAGTTTGACATGATTTCTTAGCTAATCCTGCATAGTCAGAATGAAATGAGAATAGAATCAATATCATCAACTGTAGGTCAGGGAATGTTTCCTTCGTGTTAAGCTGTAAAGTGTATGAATGAAAGGTCTGACAATTCAAAAACTTAAATGATGATTTTTTCCAGATTCCAAGATAGAATATTGAAATAACATATTTGAACTATAATTCACAATATTCAACAATACATGATACTATTCTAACTGCTAATTTATTTGTGATAAGGATTTTAGAATGCAATAAGTTTATCGTAACTGAGTGTCTAGGAACGTATACAACTGGGGCAAATGACACCCCCCCCCCCCCTAAAATGCTTCAAGTAACATTGTGTGTACGACTAATCCTTTTTTTCATTAAGAATGGATTTTTATCACCCTACGAATATTATTATTGATCTTCAACCTTAAAAATGTTTCTGAATTTAAGAAGAAATGAATCGTCCTGCAGTTTGCCATAACACCATCTCGTTCAACAATACTCCGAGAATGCATGTTTCACTCCAAAATAAGTGGAAAGGCGGCAAGATCTTACCACCTGAAAAAGTTCACAACAGTTCGTGGTGTTTTCAATAAAATTGGTTAACTGGATCTATCCACAAGAATAAGCAAATGAAAACAAAACAAAAGAGAACAGAAGCAGTGATTCAGGAGGTGAAGAGTTTCTTTGAAGAAACCCCCACTTCTTCTGTCAGAAAAGCTTTTCAGCAGATTTCACCCACCAAACCACAAGGTGAGGATTGTCTTTGGTTTCCATTTTTATCACTACAATTCAGTTCAACCCTTAAAGAAAAGCTCAAAAATTGTAGTTTTGTCAGTGGATTCTGCAGCAACCATCCAACATTGCTAATTGAATCGCTTGGACAGACGAGAAGTGTTTTGTCCTCCATCAAAAACTCATCGACGAAATATGAATGAAAATCCTCGAAATATCTGGAAAACAAATGATAGGTATGAAACTAAGGTAATGATCTTCGTTGCAATTATTTATGGAATGGTTCCGATTGTCCATGCAGTCCTTGACGGATATGGCAACTTGTCATCGGTTAATGGAGTTACAAAACTGTGTTTTCTCCAGCACTTTATTTGGACCAGCCTGCAACTTCTTCACTTTGGTGGATGCAAGACAACATTGCACAAATGCAGCTGTAAAATCTAGGTGGATTGATTGGCATAAGTACGGAAATAAAATTCCTGGTCAGTACACAGTCCAAATCTCAACCCTTTGGACTTTCACATCTGGGATGCTGCATAAACTACATTATATATGAAAAAAATAACAGATTCCAATGAGACTCTTACACAATGTGTTTGAAGCTTTTTTCAAAGATAAAAAAAACACTTTCCAGAAAGTATGAAAGAATGTTTTGAAGCGTGAATCGTTCTTTCTTTAGACTGGTGGGGGTCATTTTGAACAACTTTTGTTGGACCTCAGGATATGCACCTCATATGATATAAGACAATAAATGTTTGATAAGAAAAATCCTTTCTTTTCCTTCAAAGTCATTTAAGTGCTTCTAATTCGCAATTTAAATATGTCGTATCTGATGGAGCATAGTGTTTAATGAATAACATTGTTTAGATGATACTTACTGCAGCCAATGAGCGGAAATTATGATTAAGTTATTGAATATCAGTGTATTGGACTTAAATACAGCATATGAACTATAAAATACATACAAACGACATTTCTAAATTACGAATTAGAAGCATCAATTGTCATCATAGATACACCACTTCGATGGAAAAGAAAGTATTTTTATTGAACATTTATTGTACTATTTCGTATGAGGCACATCTCCAGAAGCCCTACAAAATTGTTGAAAATGACCTCCACCAGCCTGAAGACCCCAGTTAAAATTCGGTGCAGGATAGGGGCAGCGGGTGGGGCGCGCAAGGCCGGCATCATGGCAGGCAGAAGGCCGCGATAGGGCCGCGACAGAGCATTTTTGTCCGCTTTTGGGGACCTCATTCTACGTCCCCCCACTGCACTGAACTACACTGGGGCGCTACCCTAAACTGCAGACACGCGCGTCCTAACTACTAATGCGCGACCGCGTAGCGTCCGTGGCCACGCGTGAAACACTAGAGAAAAATACCCTCATGGCAGATATTGACTGCGCCAATACTGCGCTGAATATGAACGCATATATTCATACTATAAAATATGACGCGTTTAACGCATATATACTTCATATTATGAATGTGACGTTATTCGGCAGCAATATTCCAGTCAATATCTACCATGAGGGTAAAAAATGATCATGATGTCTAAATAGCTATTTGAATTAATGTGATTGACGTTTCAAGTTAGGGAAAAATTTATTTAGTAGGGGTTAAATGTCTTTTTCAGAAAAAAGGCCATATCGTTTAGCTACATCAAAAGGAAATTAAATAAAAGGGACTGGAAGAATCAGTCAGAAAGAAAAGTGGCTCTATAAACAATGTCACCTGCCACCCGTCAGTGACAATACTAATGAATGAAAAAAAAAAGCTTCTCTGTGAATGCTGCCACTTACCAAGGATTGTGACGAAAAGAGTCACAAGCACCTGTGGCGATGGTGGATGGAAGAAGATGATGGGAAATGAAGACTTCCTAATACAAAAATCTAAGACCTCGCAGTTGATGAATATAACTTTGCGCTATTCTCCAAAACTGCAAGTAGCATTAATAAAAATAAACATTCCAAATTTACTACAACAGTTCAGGGCTGAAGGGACACCATCTTCTTTTCCATTTACGATATAATAGACTGTAAAGAGTAGTGGTGAGGTTATAAAAGTGAAGTAGATAGCTTTAAATTCATTTATTGGTAAGCAAACTAAAGCTATACATTGTAAATCTTACTTATATATTTTTCCTGTCTAACTGATTGTCAAAGTTTGTAAAATGAGTACCACTTGTTACTAATAATAAAAAATGTAACCATACTTACAAATATAAATTAGGATAAGAGTAAGAGATTAGGTCGCCAACTTTGATAACGCGTTCCTCGGGGGTGTAGGTGACGTCATAAGCACCCCCCCCCCCCGATTACGAGCCCTCTGTTTTTTAATCCTTATTTATTTACCTATATTATTTAATCCCCCTGACTCCCCTGCCAGGTCATTAATCAATCATCAAGTGTGCAGTACAACAAACTAGTGAAACTACATTAGCAACTCTCAGTTATTTCTATCTAAGTACATAGTTCTTCATTTGTTTAACTATGTGAATAAGGATTAAACAACAGGGAGGGGGGAGCTCGTGATCAGGGACCGTGCTTAGGTGTGGGAGCGTATGCCCCTTCCTCAATGTCCATCCCAATCGCCAGAATTCTATAGAGGCTCATGACCGTGCTCAGGTGTGGGAGCGTATGCCCCTTCCTCTATGTCCATCCCAATCGCCAGAATTCAATAGGGGTATTCCAATGGTTTTATGAACTGGTTTGAAATCGGGTCCGGACAGTGTTTCTGAAAATTGAAACGAACATTATAAACAATTCACTGAATAATTACATTTAGTGCTTATAATAGTAAATTTATGTTCAACTAGACAGCTGATATTGCTGTAATTAATCAACAGATGAATAAAAATACATACTTCGAAACTAACTAGGCACACTGTAGTTCGAAACTAAGCACACTGTAGTTCAAAACTAAGCACACTGTAGTTCAAAACTAAGCACACTGTAGTTCAAAACTAAGCACACTGTAGTTCAAAACTAGGCACACTGTAGTTCAAAACTGGCACACTGTAGTTCAAAACTAGGCACACTGTAGTTCAAAACTAGGCACACTGTAGTTCAAAACTAGGCACACTGTAGTTCAAAACTAGGCACACTGTAGTTCAAAACTAGGCACACTGTAGTTCAAAACTAGGCACACTGTAGTTCAAAACTAGGCACACTGTAGTTCAAAACTAGGCACACTGCAGTTCAAAACTAGGCACCCTGTAGTTCAAAACTAGGCACACTGTAGTTCAAAACTAGGCACCCTGTAGTTCAAAACTAGGCACCCTGTAGTTCAAAACTAGGCACACTGTAGTTCAAAACTAGGCACACTGTAGTTCAAAACTAGGCACGCTGTAGTTCAAAACTAGGCACACTGTAGTTCAAAACTAGGCACACTGTAGTTCAAAACTAGGCACACTGTAGTTCAAAACTAGGCACACTGTAGTTCAAAACTAGGCACACTGCAGTTCAAAACTAGGCACACAGTAGTTCAAAACTAGGCACACAGTAGTTCAAAACTAGGCACACTGTAGTTCAAAACTAGGCACACTGTAGTTCAAAACTAGGCACACTGTAGTTCAAAACTAGGCACACTGTAGTTCAAAACTAGGCACACTGTAGTTCAAAACTAGGCACACTGTAGTTCAAAACTAGGCACACTGTAGTTCAAAACTAGGTACTCTGTAGTTCAAAACTAGGTACACTGTAGTTCAAAACTAGGACACTTTAGCTGATTGCAATAACACAAAAATAATATAACAAATGAAATTGATAGCTATTACACTGAGCAAGTAACACTTGTGAATATCATACTTTAAAAAAACTGGTATTGGACTTGGTATCATTTAACAATATGGTATCGGTGCATCTCTAGTAAATTCCATTGTATCAATTATTTTATTTAAGATTGAAAAGAGAGCTGAACTTACCTTATACTTCATATTGAATAGCATCATGTCCTCTTCATCATCTAAAGACATGTTAAAGTTTGAACTGAATATCCTTGATTGTTTGATACATACAAAATTTCTTAAACTAGTTTCCTTTTGGAATGTTTTGAATAATTATAATCCTGAAAAGAAAAACAAAAGTTTTGACATATATAACAAACAAATTCATGAACATATATAAAAATAGCCTAGTTAGTAACAATATCCAGAGGGAGGAATACAGATTATCATAAACAAACTCACAATTTGAGTTAGCTATGTATAATTTTTTAATAATGATCACACTGTATAAATATGAAAATTAACACAAGAACATAGGTAGATAATTGATAGAACACCAGTTATCTAAATAAATAGGAGTGATATTAGCCACTTCCATACTATGCAAATTTCTATTTAATGTCCTAAACATTATTGAGTTTTAGCATGACAATATGGGAAAAATATGCTTTAAATTCAAATATCTATCAAAGTTTCTTGGATTATCTGACCATTTGAGATACTTTGTAAAATATCTCATTGGTCAAAGGACTCAAAACAATGACACTGGTGAATGAGCAAGGATTTTGACTCTGAATAATATAGTATATAATAACCACCCATCATCATCTTTTTAAGTATGGCCATCATGATCAAATAACGGAACCATCTCTGAACTATGACTTAAGCACTATTTTTCTACTCAATGCATTAGTTTAAGTTGTAACAGGAGAGTGCACTTAAAATTCTACACATGTTGCTAATAGAAGAATAGACAAGATAATTAAATAGGGGTGTAACAGGTGTGAAAAAAAGTGTCGTGTGTACCTTGCGTCAAAAAATAGTCACCTCCTGCGTCAAAAAATAGTCACCTCCTGCGTCAAAAAATAGTCACCCCCTGCGTCAAAAAATAGTCACCTCCTGCGTCAAAAAATAGTCACCTCCTGCGTCAAAAAATAGTCACCTCCTGCGTCAAAATATAGTCACCTCCTGCGTCAAAAAATAGTCACCTCCTGCGTCCATGGGAACATAGGAATTAATTCAAAATTTTAAGCCAATTAGACATATCTGAATTTTGACCTCTCGAAATTTAAGCCAATTAATTGGCTTTAACCGACATACTCTGTAACCCAGTCTGCAAAAGATGCATGAAGTTGTGAAATTTATCCGGTGACAATTATGGCCTTGAAATTAGTGTCCTCCTGACAATTTCTTAATCAATTCCTATGTTTATTATTATTAATTATTGGAGAGCATTTTGAGATTTCTGGCCATTTTAGAGAGAAATTTAAAAATCTTTTGGAAAGAATTGCTCCAAAAATTGAATATTTGAAGACTGATTGTGCATGTTTTGAAGACTGATTGTGCATGTTTTGCAGACTGGTTTGTAACATGGAAGATAAGCGACCTCCTTCACAGATAAGCGACCTCCGTCACAGATAAGCAACCTCCGTCACAGATAAGCGACCTCCGTCACAGATAAGCGACCTCCGTCACAGATAAGCGACCTCCGTCACAGAAAAGCGACCTCCGTCACAGAAAAGCGACCTCCGTCACAGAAAAGCGACCTCCGTCACAGAAAAGCGACCTCCGTCAAAGAAAAGCGACCTCCGTCAAAGAAAAGCGACCTCCGTCAAAGAAAAGCGACCTCCGTCAAAGAAAAGCGACCTCCGTCAAAGAAAAGCGACCTCCGTCAAAGAAAAACGACCTCCATCAAAGAAAAGCGACCTCCGTCAAAGAAAAGCGACCTCCGTCAAAGAAAAGCGACCTCCGTCAAAGAAAAGCGACCTCCGTCAAAGAAAAGCGACCTCCGTCAAAGAAAAGCGACCTCCGTCAAAGAAAAGCGACCTCTGTCAAAGAAAAGCGACCTCTGTCAAAGAAAAGCGACCTCCGTCAAAGAAAAGCGACCTCCGTCAAAGAAAAGCGACCTCCGTCAAAGAAAAGCGACCTCCGTCAAAGAAAAGCGACCTCCGTCAAAGAAAAGCGACCTCCGTCAAAGAAAAGCGACCTCCGTCAAAGAAAAGCGACCTCCGTCAAAGAAAAGCGACCTCCGTCAAAGAAAAGCGACCTCCGTCAAAGAAAAGCGACCTCCGTCAAAGAAAAGCGACCTCCGTCAAAGAAAAGCGACCGCCGTCAAAGAAAAGCGACCGCCGTCAAAGAAAAGCGACCGCCGTCAAAGAAAAGCGACCGCCGTCAAAGAAAAGCGACCGCCGTCAAAGAAAAGCGACCTCCGTCAAAGAAAAGCGACCTCCGTCAAAGAAAAGCGACCTCCGTCAAAGAAAAGCGACCTCCGTCAAAGAAAAGCGACCTCCGTCAATTTTAAAACTATGTTGACTCTAAATAAAGCTAGTGCCAAAATTTACATGAGAATAGGTACCTAAATATATTGAAACTGTCAAGATGCATCTTATATAATCTGAATAATCATCATGCCATGTTCAAGAGACTGGCAGATTGTTAGTCAATTTCAAGCCAAAATTTTAAGATTCTGAGACATGTCAATTTTGGCTCATTTCTTAAAATTTTAGGCCAAATTAACATGGGAACATAGAAATTAAATTAAATCAAAACCTTAAGCCCAGTCTGTAGGAACTGGTAAACTGTTCTCCAAAAAATCTTCTGTTTTGGCTTCTGTTCTCAGTCAAATTAATGCAAATATAGGAGAAAACTAAGGACTGTTCAGACTGTTATTACAGAAAATGTTGAAAATGTCCCATATTCTGTAGACTGGCATTAAGCCAATTAGACATATCTGAGTTTTGACCTTTACAAATGTAACTTATTACGTAAGGCTGAGGGTCAATTAATTGGCATCAACAGATTAACTGGCATATTTTGTATACAATAATACAGAGATCTCTTTTAATAATCGAAGTAAAATTACAGTAAATAGATATAGCTTGTATAGGTACTAGCCAGTCTGCAGAATATATGACATTTTAACATTTTCTGTGCAAACAATCAATAATTTCCTCTACATTTACATGTATTTTACTGAGAAAATGAACATAAGTCACAATGTAGGATATCTTGAAGAACACTTCACCAGTTCCTGCATTCTGGATAGATCATAGGTAGGAATGAATTCAAAACTATTGATGAAAATTCAATATACCTAGTAGTCAGTCAAGACTCTAGCGACTGCGAATATCTATCTCTCTGACTCAAAAAATGTCCCAGTCTGTATTTTGTGGTAATTTTCACCGACATGTCGGTGGAATTTTTAGCCCTTTGAAAATAATATTCTGGCAAAGTCTGTGGATTTTTATAGCCATTTATTCCAATAATCCTATGTTACCATTAATTTTTGGTGGATAAGTTAGAAAAAAGTTGTTGGATCAGCCAAATTAATAGAAATTTATAGCCTAGTGGATTTTTTCAACTTTTAAAAAGTCAAGTGGAATTTTGTGCCCCAAATACAGACTGGTATAATGCCCAGACTGTATTTCATGCTAAATTCCATCCATTTGTCAGTGGAATTTTTCCCCTTCGAAAATAATATTATACTAGTAAAGTCTGTGGATTTTAGCTATTTAGGTATTCCTATGTTAGTATAACTATAATGTTACCAACTTACCATTATTTTTTTCTATTTTTGGTGGCTAGGTAAATAAAAAAAATGTTGGTGGCTCATTCGAATAGATATCTTAGTATCTATCATGAAATAGGTACCTAGGTAGGTATGTATTTTTCTGATTTTTCTTTCAGCTTTTTGGATAAGTAATTGGAATTTTGTAAACCAAATAAACCTACAGACTGGTTGTGGATTCACATCATTCAGGTACCATCAGACTATCAGTCATAAATTTGAAACAACAAATATCAAATTCACTACATTTCTACATATAGGTACCTATCATAAATCATCTTTCAATCTACCTATGATCTATCTAATAGAACGTATGGTGGGTGCGCCGTGATCTGGTGCGCCGCTCATCTTTTAGATATACGTATCAATATAGGCTATACTGACGACTTTGTTCACAGTGCACACTTTGAAACATGGCTAAGGTACCTATATAACTATCAGAATGTGTGGACGAGTGGACCATTTAAAATAGAAGCTAACTAATTTGCTTAACTGACATCGGTAGCACTCTATAACTAATAACTTGAGTCGCCTGTTGGCTGTGGGTACATAGATATGTCACAGTGGGAGTAACTTGGACATAGGCTACTTAGAGTACAAGTTACAGTGCATTTCCTGATACCTATGTGCTAGTACATTATACATAGCTAGATGAAAAATCATTTATTGTCAGATAGATAACTGGTGTCATGAGTAGGCACCTAGTTAGGTAGGTAGTGAATTTCAAAACCCAAAAAAGTACAAATTAGCTATAGGCTATATTATATAATATATAGCCTAGCATAGCTATTTTTTTTTTTTTTCAATAGGATACAATAACCACTGAACTCTTAAATACTATACACATGATAGATACACAATTCCACTTTCACCAATAAATTAATAACTTAAAACATTAATTCACCACAGAACCTTATTTTAAACTAGAAACTATTCAAAATACGGCAGGTTCAATGGTTCTCAATAAAAAAATCCGATATTTTTCTTTAGAACG